>JAZHYW010026779.1:0-186267 GCA_037355805.1 Ixodes ricinus
GCTGTTAGCACAGCTTGACTGGTCCCAAGCCCCCACGGCATCAGCAGCGGCAAAACAATAAAAAAAAATCATTAATTTTTTTTTACTCCAAAGAATCATTTGCACATATATTAAAAACAAAGTCGAGCTCTATAAGAGGACACTGCCGCAGTGTTTTCGAACGCAAACACATGAAATACACCCACAAGAAAAACATACATTGCACAAAACCACTCTCGTATAAGAAATACAACAAAACATTCAAAAACAACAAAATATTCAAAAGCATCTTTCAGTCACGGTCGTTCCGGCTAGAGATCATCATTTCCCGCAGACCGCCCACTGATAAGTTATCAAGTTCTATGTGATTTGTAGAAAGCTGATTCAGAATTGTTGGAAGTGTGTGAGCTATAGTTTGACGACCGTAATCAGTTCTAGAGAAAGGCACTTGCCAGGGTAACATTATGCGTGTTTGATAACTGTATTCTCTTCTTTTTAGATTTGATAACTCTTCAAGATGTCGTATGTGCATATTTTGTTCAATTTTATATTTTAAGCATAGGCGATATCTATACAAATCAAAAATTTTCATCACACCAAGTTCACTGAAAAGCAAATCTGTCGGGTATTCCAGTGAAACATTGCAAATACTTCTTAATATCTTTTTTTGCAATACGAATACCTTTTGAAGATTGGTAAGTGTGGTTGTACCCCATATTAAATGACCATAGTTTATGTGGGAATAAAATAAAGAATTATATAGTAACAGTTTTATTCTACGTGGCAAGATATGCTTATTGCGGTATATTAAGCCAGCAACGCTGGATAATTTGGATATAATGAAATTAATATGATCATCCCATGACATAGTCTCCGAGAAAGATATACCTAGGGTTTTAAATGCTGAAACTAATTCTATTTTAGTGGAGTTCAAAAAAATTGCATTGGTTATATTTACTTGTTTATTCCTTGGGCGGAATAAAATTGCCTTGGTTTTATTTACGTTCACTTTTAAAGCGTTACTTTGACTCCATCTCTCTAGTTGCCTGAGTGCATCATTCGCGTTATCTATGAGTTCGGTGGCGGTATCACCAGTAAACAATAAAGTGGTGTCGTCAGCATAAATTATGAACTTCGCTGTTTGACATATATTTATGACGTCGTTCACATAAAGGTTGAATAAAAATGGTCCAAGGATGCTTCCTTGAGGAACGCCTGATCTAATTGATTTTACTACAGATGAATGACCGTTGATATTTACATATTGTTTACGATAAGACAAATATGAATTAATAAGCGCTGATGACTGACCACGAAATCCATACATTTCTAACTTCTTAATAAGCAAGTCATGATCAAGATAGTCAAAAGCCTTTGTAAAGTCAATGAACAGGCCAAGCGTTAGTTTTTTATTTTCGAAATTTTTAAGAATATATTCCTTTTGTTCAAGCAGAGCAAGTTCAGTTGACCTTTGTTTGCGGAAGCCAAATTGAGATGTGCTGATCAAGCTATGATTGTCTGCAAACGCTGTCATTTGAGTTAACAAAAGTTTCTCGAGGCCCTTCGAAAATACTGACAAAATTGAAACGGGTCGGTAGTTTCCCAAATCATTTTTATTACCTTTCTTATATAAAACTACAACTTTCGCCAATTGCATCCGCTTAGGAAACACGCCGTTTAAAAGGCAAAGGTTAAATATATGCGTTAAGCAAGGGCATATAATGTCAATTATGTATTTAACAGGCTTTATTTGGAAACCATCACAGTCGCAACTTTTACTATTTTTTAATGCATTAAATACGTTAACTACATCTGTGTCTGTTACAGGGCTAAGAAACATGGACGCGCAGTTTCGAGAACTTATAAGCTTGGAAACATCTAATTCAGGACTTTCTTTGCTTAAACTAACGAAGTATTCATTGAATAGATTTGCTAACGCTTGGCCTGTCACATCGTTACCATTGTAGCTTATCTTTTCTATATGGTTTGGAGTATATGTACGATTTAGAACTGAGTTTAGTTTTTTCCATAGGATATCACTTCTGTTATGACATGCTAAAAAAGTATCAGCAAAATATCGTTCCCGGGCGTATCGAATTTCTTTGTTTAATTGGTTTCGATAACGTTTAAAACTTTGTAGTTTTTCGGACTCTCTTGTTTTTACAAATTTTTGATATAGCATATTTTTTGTACGTATTTTGTCAACTATCTCTTTTGTTACCCATGGCTTACGAATCTTTCTAGAAGTTCTTCTTGATTTATATGGAAAACATCTTATATAGAGCTCTTGTAATTTAGTCAAGAACATGTTATATGCATTATCTGCATCAGTCTCTTGAAGTACATAATTCCAGTCTACTAAAGAAACTTCTCGTCTAAATTTATCCAGGCCATCTGGCGTTATATCCTGAAACTGCACCGACTGATTGACTTTTTTACTTATATTTGTCTTTACACAGAGAAATATACCCAAGTGGTCGCTTATATCAGTTACTACAATGCCAGATTTAATCTGTGACTCAGGAAAGCTCGTAACGAACAGGTCAAGTAATGTGGAAGATTCAACAGTAATCCTAGTAGCCAAAGATATCGTATATATACATCCGCTTGCTTTAATCAACGCGTCCATCTGTCTTTTATCTGGCGTTTCAAGTAGCATATTTATATTAAAATCGCCCCCCAAGATTACTTTGTATTTGTTATCATTTGCGAACTCGAAGAAAGATTCTAGATACGTAAAAAAAGACGAAAGATTACCACCCGGCGGACGGTAACAAACCGTGATAACTTTTTTATCTATCAGTAAGGACAACATCTCGAAATCTTTGTGAACGCAACTGTACTCAGTAAGCAGCTCACCGCAAATGGTCTCCCTTAACAACAACGCCACTCCCCCTCCGCGACATACGGTGCGATTTAAAAAGTAGGTATGATACATTGGTAATTTAATAACGTCAGCAGCATCAGCGAACCACGTTTCGGAAAGCATAATTACATCATAGTTGAACCTAAATTGCTGAAAAAAGAATTCAATTTCTTCTGACTTATTCCGTGCTGATCGAGTGTTCAAGTGAAAACATTTCAGGGAGTTGGAATATTCGCTTCCCAGGAAAGAAATGACATCCGATGGAAGGAAATAGTGATCGTCTGACATCGAATTCAGTGTGCAAACTGTATTGTTCGATAACAGATGATCCGTTTCATCCATTGCAAGAAAACAGGCCCTATGGTGTACAACTCAAAAAGAAATGGTATCACACAAGTTTCTGCAAGTCATCCAAGGACTTAATCACATGCACTTTATCCCGGTCCTGTTTGCGCACAAGAACGTTTCCATTTTTGTACCAGACATACTTGTAGTTTGACTCCTTAGACCACTCTTTTGTCTCCCAAAGAAGTTCCCTGTCGTGACTTGTTAGATTTTCCAGGATGTAAGCGTCATCCTTTGCTCTTTTTAGCACCGATCGTTTGTTCAACCACTCATCTTTGGTTGTCTGGTGAAAGAAGCGTACGATGATGCCTGGGGTTTTATCTGGTTTGCATGGTAGCCTGTGAATTGCCGCAATGTCTTTCGTTGTTAGTTCAGGTACATCAAGTTTCTTTGCTATTTCATTTACCTTTAGCAACAGATCTTCGTTGTCAGACTTTGGTATGCCATGAAATTCAAGGTTCAGCTTCCGGCTTCTCCATTCTAGGTCATTGACTTGTAGCTTTAGCCTTTTTATTTCCATCTCGGCGTCGGTTCTTTCCAGCCTTTCTACCCGTTTTTTCAGCTGTTTCACCTCCGTGCTATGTTCACTCATTTGCTTTAACACCTCGTCATACTTGTCTGACATTTCTTGCATAGATTTTTCGATACTACCCACGGTTTCTCTTAGGCTCATCAGAGTGTCCAACTTAGCGTTCATCGCCATTAACATGACAGTAATGTCAGACCTTTCCTCGGGTTCATTTACATTCTTAACGCACTGACTTCCCCGAGATTTCGCAGTCTTGCATGTTTGACACAACCACGACTTTTTCAAGGCATTACCCTTAGAATTAAAAGTCGCTTCCGAGACACCAGAGCAAGGTAAATGATAGGCATATTTACATTCCGTGCATTCTAATTTCAATTCCGTTCTTCTTACTTGTTCTGTACATGACGGGCAAACATTTTCCATGCCTTAGCAAAATCGAAGGCGTGCAACAGCAGCAGCGGCACGTAACAAGAGAAGCGGAAAAAAAGAAGTTCAAAACTCAACTAACCTGCAACGATAGCGAGGTCTTGAATAAATAACGTGCCGTGCGTGCCGCCGCTGCTGCTGTGTGCCACTGCCGCGCCGTACGGATCCTTTTAAATTCTGTGCCGATGACGTATTCTTGCCGATGCTCTCTTGCACCAATCCCGGCTTGTTGGCACTTGCACGTGCAGTGCTGACGTCCGTCGATCCAGTGGCGTTGATAGCGACGACTGCTGCTTGAATGACGAACTTTTCGCCTGCAACGATAGCGAGGTCTTGAATAAATAACGTGCCGTGCGTGCCGCCGCTGCTGCTGTGTGCCACTGCCGCGCCGTACGGATCCTTTTAAATTCTGTGCCGATGACGTATTCTTGCCGATGCTCTCTTGCACCAATCCCGGCTTGTTGGCACTTGCACGTGCAGTGCTGACGTCCGTCGATCCAGTGGCGTTGATAGCGACGACTGCTGCTTGAATGACGAACTTTTCGCCTGCAACGATAGCGAGGTCTTGAATAAATAACGTGCCGTGCGTGCCGCCGCTGCTGCTGTGTGCCACTGCCGCGCCGTACGGATCCTTTTAAATTCTGTGCCGATGACGTATTCTTGCCGATGCTCTCTTGCACCAATCCCGGCTTGTTGGCACTTGCACGTGCAGTGCTGACGTCCGTCGATCCAGTGGCGTTGATAGCGACGACTGCTGCTTGAATGACGAACTTTTCGCCTGCAACGATAGCGAGGTCTTGAATAAATAACGTGCCGTGCGTGCCGCCGCTGCTGCTGTGTGCCACTGCCGCGCCGTACGGATCCTTTTAAATTCTGTGCCGATGACGTATTCTTGCCGATGCTCTCTTGCACCAATCCCGGCTTGTTGGCACTTGCACGTGCAGTGCTGACGTCCGTCGATCCAGTGGCGTTGATAGCGACGACTGCTGCTTGAATGACGAACTTTTCGCCTGCAACGATAGCGAGGTCTTGAATAAATAACGTGCCGTGCGTGCCGCCGCTGCTGCTGTGTGCCACTGCCGCGCCGTACGGATCCTTTAAATTCTGTGCCGATGACGTATTCTTGCCGATGCTCTCTTGCACCAATCCCGGCTTGTTGGCACTTGCACGTGCAGTGCTGACGTCCGTCGATCCAGTGGCGTTGATAGCGACGACTGCTGCTTGAATGACGAACTTTTCGCCTGCAACGATAGCGAGGTCTTGAATAAATAACGTGCCGTGCGTGCCGCCGCTGCTGCTGTGTGCCACCGCCGCGCCGTACGGATCCTTTAAATTCTGTGCCGATGACGTATTCTTGCCGATGCTCTCTGCACCAATCCCGGCTTGTTGGCACTAGCATGTGCAGTGCTGACGTCCGTCGATCCAGTGGCGTTGATAGCGACGACTGCTGCTTGAATGACGAACTTTTCGCCTGCAACGATAGCGAGGTCTTGAATAAATAACGTGCCGTGCGGTGCCGCCGCTGCTGCTGTGTGCCACTGCCGCACTTGCCCCACTCAGTCGTTTTTAGTTCACTATCAAAGCCAACCAAGCTGCGCTGTGCCGCCATGATCTTCCCAATTACGGGCTGCACGTTGCACGTGCTTCTTGCATTGACGCACCTTGCGCTACTTTTCAAACATGAAAGGGCTTTAGGTTCCCCTCAAGAAATTGCTCTTTCATGCTCTGTGCTACCACGTCGTCGCGCTCCAACTCTGGGACCGGGCACTTTATGGCTCCGTCGTCGAACTGCCAGGCTTTGTGAGTATAGAGCAGGCTGTGGTAATGCAGACAAAGGCACATATGAGCACGAGAGCGTGGCTTTGAAAAACAATTACACCATCTTCCCGAGGGGAACTACGGGGTGATGCGGAGCATCGTGTTGGTTCCGAGGAAAGAGTCAGTTGCGTTCTGACGTCGAGAGATGGCGCCACCGACTGCCCTAGCGGTAGCCCCTACGCGAGCCTTCGTCGCGGCTCGCGGCAGAGAAACTTGGAACGCTCGCCGCTCGCCGTTTATTGTTTTTCGCACTTGAAGGAGAAGAGACTAGAGGAGAGAGCTGCGCGTGCGCGCGCGGTGTGAGTAGAAGCGAATGCACGCGCAGTGCACGCAGCTGGTAGAGAGAGAGCAGCTGAGAGAGGGAAGGAGGAGAGTTGCGTGTGCGTAGTGTGAGTGCGGACTACAAGGCCGCGGGACATAGACTCGAGCAAGAGATGCCCCGCATCTAAAAGTGCCCTCCATGCACGAGCCCTCGCACAAACAAAAGCGTTCTGCCCGGACTAAGCTCACGCACTTGTTTTTCCGTCTTTACCGCAGACATTTGTGAGATGAAGCATACATATGTCTTTTTTTTCTTCTCTCTTTTTCTTTTTGTTGATCAAGGCGTAGAGGCATCGCGATTTTTTTTTCTTTTTATAGTTGATTCGTTTGGCATGTTTTCAACTGTCTTGCTTTCGCTTCAGCGTTAACTGTAGACCTTTCCACAAAAATAAAGAAAAAGAAACTTCTGACCGGTTCCATTTTCAGTGTTCGCACATATGGTGCCTGATTTCCTCGCTTTCCGAAACAACGAACATAGGCGCGTGCTCGGCTGAGGAGATGGCACGCCGGGCTGAGGATTTGTAAGTGACGGAGTGGTGTATACCCCGCTTCACTTTAAGTGCTACCACAGCCGAAGCTACGATCCGACGAAGCCAACCAATGGACGCTATAAACTTTCGCGAAAATCGCCTTATGCGCGCTGCCATCTTTGTCTGCTGAGCTAGGGATCGCCTTCGGAGCATGCGCTGTTGAGCTACTGTGTGGTAAATCGCAACGCTGCGCACGCGTCCACAGCTAAGTGAGTCAGCATTTTTCGCTCCGGTAGAAACGTCTGTACCAACTGATGTAACTTTTAAACTCCCACCCCCCCCCCCCCCAAAAAAAAAAAGCAAAAAAACCCGCAGTTTGGGTTTTTAGCTATTCCGATAGGCCTGAACAAGCCGTCACTCGCCACAGGTTTGAAACATGCACGGGGATACTGCACGAGGCTTCGAGAAGAACGAGCAGACGTTCTTGGCGATGGGGGCTAGGAAAAAACGTTTGGGGCCACTGATGGCTTCGTTGAACTCATAATGGAAGGACTGACAAAACCCAGACGGCATCTTCCTTTGGGGAGGTTATCCAAAAGCTTGTGGGACGTCATAATGACTGCCTTAATCTGTGCGACAATTATCTAGAGGAGTAGCTAGAGTATGTATGTACATTATATGCATATTAAATAGTTTTCATAACTTTTCTTTTTGCCAAGTTCATCGGATTAAAACAAAAGAGAAAGAAAAACTGTTTTTGTACATTCTTGCAGGTGACATAGAGGCAAAAAAAGTGAGACGATGATGGTAATAATGATGAATGCTCCTTTTTTCCGAGAAGTGTTGCCCTGACGTGAATGCGTATGCCACTATACTCCGTTTCACCTAGTTTCACCTAAAGTCACTGGATCCTGGGAAAGTAACGCCAAGCTCCCCGTGTGGTCGCCATCTTGGTCCGCGAAATGAGCAATTTCTCCTTGACCCCTCCGTTCTTGGTGAGCCGATCTAGATTCGCTGGTGACGGGTAGCTTTATGGAGTCGTTTTTTGTATACCGAGATTTTGCTAACCACACACCGGCGAAACGAGCGTACACCTTCGTACCACCACCAGATGCTGTGTCGGTGCTTGGAGGCACTGAAAAATAAGTTTACTGTCTTGAAATACGCTAGAAGAACAATATAATTGTAAGAGATCCATGGAGATGGCCATGATTAATAAGTTGATCGCATACAAAGTGCCAAAGACTCTTAAATTGGCGAGGAACGCTTCCAGTACGATGATGCTCCATGGTGATCTTGGCGCGACTGGTTTAGAACGACCCCCTGGAAGCTTCGAAGATTTAAATGGACCAAGATGGCGATTTCCATGGCAACGTAGACCATCGTATCTGTTCTCGGTTCAACGTTCTTTTCGTCTACAACCCCGACCGGTCGTCTCTGGCCGGGGTTGCTTCAGGTGCGTCATGCACCCGGCGTCTCCCCCCAGCCAACGAAGGCTCTGACCTTCGATGTTTCCTGCCCGCCGGGCGCGTCTGTGGATTCGATCTTCGACGCGGCCACGGGCATTGTCGGCACCGCCGAATTGTTTTCTGTGCAACACCTGGGAGCGACCAACTTCCAATTGTCCGTCACCTCGTCGTCGGCCATGAGCCGCATCGTCAACGCCGGCGCCCTGAGCATCGGTGGAACCCTCGTTCCAATCGTCCCCGTCGGACCGCAAGTAACCGCCATTACGTGCCTCTTCTTGCCGGTCTACGTGAAGAGCGAAGCTCTCGCCGCTGCCCTCGCGCCTTACGGGAAGGTCCTGGACATCCGTTTTGGAGTGTATCAAGACCACCCCACCCTGCGGACGGGCACGCGCTACATACGCATGGAGATGAAAGAGTCAACGCCTGTTCCGAATTTCCTCCGCGTCTCCGGCCATCGGGCAACCTTTGACTACCGCGGCCTCCGACGCGTATGCCGACGGTGCCAGCGGGAAGGCCACATCAAGGCGGCCTGCAATGTGCCCTACTGCACCCGCTGCGCCGTCTTCGGCCACGACTCCGCCGGATGCGCGGCCGGTTGCGGACGTTGCGGGGCGGCCCACGCGACGGTGGACTGCACCCAACGTCGCACCTACTCATCTGTGGCCGGCCAAAGCCTGAACGAGTTCCCGGCCCTGGCATCGACCCCTCGGGATGGACCCCCTGCTACCCCTTCACCTGCAGCGTCGAACGCACCCGCTCCGACACCCGCCGTCGGCCCTACCGAGTCTACCGTGCCCTCCCCGTCCGAGTCCACCGAGACAACCTCGCCTGAGCTCGATTCGACGACACCCCAGCCCGAGCCGGCTACCTCCATGGCCACAGGTGAAGATTCGAACGCGCCAGCAGCCATGCTTTCGAACGCGCCGGCAACCACAACTTTAAACGACGCTGAGACCAGCGTTCCACTCCCCACGAGCTCCCGCTCCGAGGAAGCGCCGGTACAACTCGAGTCCCCGACTGCGCCGGAATTTCAGTCCAGCCCGGGCCTCAACTGGAGCGACCTCACGGAGGGCTCGGACGAGGAGCGCCTCGTCATCAACGAGACCGCCGGGAATGCCGCCGAGGAAGTGGAAACCCGCTCAAGACCGCATTTCCGAGAACGACGCCGCAACGCAAGCCTGGAACCGCGGAGACTTCGCAGCCGCAGTCGCAGCCGTCATGGCGGTGCTGAGGAGGGGAAGCGAGTTCTTTCCAGTAGCGGCGAATCAGGGTCCCCACGATCCACTCCAGCACCCGCAGCGGCTTCCAAGCGGTTGCGGAAGGACCTCGCCGCGCTGTCTGACAGCTCGTGCATCACGTCCGACACATCCACGGACTAGCAGTGAACACAATGACCTCCCCCCTCCATTCTGTTTTCGCACACCTGCGAGTCATCACCCTGAACGTTCAGGGCTTCCGCAGCGTGACAAAACAGATCGAGGTTCTCCAGTTCGCCCGAACAGCCCGTTGCGACCTCCTGTTCCTGCAAGAAACGAACTTCCATAGGCAGCGCGACGTGGACCTCTTCAAGCAGCGGTACGGGGTGGACTGTTTCTTTTCATACGCCACCACACGGAGCTCGGGAGTGGGCGTCATTATCTTTAACCACTCGCTCCTCCGGCTCAGCGCGTGCTGCTTTGACCCCGACGGGCGGTACATCGCTTTTGATTTCTCCCTGGATGGCACGCGCTTTCGTGCGGTGGGTGTGTACGCTCCAGCCCAGCGCTCGCAATCCCCGGCTTTCTTCAAAAGCCTGGACGTCCATCTGCTCGACGCTCGCCACTGCCTGCTCCTTGGCGACTTCAACTGCGTCGTCGATTCCCGGCGCGATGTCAGGGGCCCCGGCTACGGACGCACCACGTGGAACGCCGGCGAGCTGATACGCCTGATGCAGAGCTTCGACCTAGTGGACTGCTGGACTCTGCTCCATGGCACCGCTTTCGAGCATACCTGGCAACGGAGAGACTCGAGCAGTCGTCTGGACAGGTGCTACATCTCCGAGTTTTTGAGCCCCTCTGTCACCACCTGCTGCGCAATAAACTTTCCTCCTCCATTACGTACATCTCCGACCACCGTCCAGTACTCGTAGAGCTCCGCTTCAGCAGCGCAGCCAGTTCTCAACGCACCTGGCGTCTCGACACCCGGCTGCTACGAGACGAAACAAGCTGCGACTGCCTGAGAAAAGCCTTGCGCCGGTCCCTCCATGGAGCGGCACCAGACCCGACGACCTTTGAGCGGCTTCAAGAGAGCTGGCGGGTGGCGTGCGTGGCGGAGGGCCGTGCCCTGCGTCGGCGGCACGCCGAGCAGCTCCGAGACACCTCACTGCGAATTCGGATCGTGCGACGGGGCGGCGCGGGGACTCCGTTGATGCGGGGCTACCTGCAGCAGCTCCTCGACCGTTACCAGCGACAGCTACGGCTTTGTACCAATGCAGCCACAGCCTACTATGGACGGGTCGGGCCCTCGGCTCACCCCGAAGTGCTGCGCTACGCCCAACGAACCGAAGTGCGGGAGCGACGCGTCCCTTCAGTGCCGACACCCCCAGGCGCGCCAGCAACACCAGGCCAACCGTCGGCCTCCGGTTTCAGCGCCCACTTCCGGGCCCTGGCAACCACTGAATCGACGGCGGACCGCGCGACCCTCGTGGCGCACCCCTTCCTCCGCGACCTCCCGCAAGTTCCCGAAGACCTAGCCGCTCACCTGCATGAGCCCCCCAACCCCGAAGAGGTGCTCCTTGCCCTGTCCAGAATGAAAACTGGGTCCGCGCCGGGCCCGGATGGTTTTCCCGCCGAGTTCTACCGAACCTTCTGGGGTGTGCTGGGCAACTATATCTGTGCCGTGCTCCGGGAATTTTTCGCGGAACACCGCCTTCCAGAGTCGTTCCGGCGAGGCAGAATCGTTCTTCTTCCTAAGGAAGGAGGAGACCCCAACGACCCGGGCGCGTGGCGTCCCATCACGCTCCTCAACGCGAGCTACAAGGTGCTAGCGTCGATCATCACGCAGCGCCTTCACGGCATGCTCCCGGACGTGGTGACACCCCGCCAGACGTGCTCGATCGTCGGCCGCAGCATTCACACTCTGACATCCCTGACAAGGGACGTGGTGCAGTACACGAACGCTCGCCAAGCCAGAGGCCTGATCGCCTCCCTCGACCAAGCGAAGGCTTTTGACCGAGTGGAGCACCCGTTCCTCCTAGCCGTGCTCACCGCTTTCGGTATTCCCCCTGAAGGGGTTCGACTCTTCGAGACGCTCTACAGTGACATGAAGAGCGACCTGTGTCTAAACGGCGGCGTGACGGCCAGCTTCCCGGTCACCCGGGGGGTCCGCCAGGGTTGCCCGCTCTCGCCGCTGCTCTTCGTCCTTACCCTGGAGCCCTTCCTAGCCAACGTCGACAGGAGCCCCCAGGTCCGCGGACTCCCACTGCCCGGAAACGACGAGGTGAAGGTGTCGGCGTACGCCGACGACATTACACTGTACCTGCGGGACACCGACGACCTCGGAGTGGCTCTCCGGATCTTCGAGACCTACGGGTCTCTCTCCGGAGCAAGGCTCAATGAGCAGAAGAGCGCGGTGCTGTGGGTTAACCGGCCGCCTGACCCCTCTTCGCCGATCCCGGCAAAGACTTCGGTCACGATCCTTGGTGTCACCTACCGTTCGTCGGGAGTCTCGGCGGACATGTGGACGCGCCTGGCGCGCGACATCGAGGAGAAAGTGGACCGCGCTCGTGCCTACGCTCTTCCCCTGGCCGAGCGCCGGTACCTAGCCTACTCTGTCTTCTGCGGGCGCCTCTGGTATCTGGCACAGGCGGCGCTCCCGCCCACACGTTTCATCCGACGGGTCAAAAGCGCACTCTTCAGCTTCTTTTGGTCAGAGAAGACAGAGCTCGTCACCCGGCCGGTTGTCTGCCTCCCGCGCGAGCGTGGAGGGTGGGGCTTCCCCTGTGTCGACATCGCGCCCACAGTGCTCCAACTCAAGACCATGCTGAAGATCTTGCGCGACGAGCCTGGACCAGCCCGATCCCTCGCGCTCTACTTCGTGGGGCACTCCCGCCGAGACCTGGGAGTCGAGTCGCCGAGCTCACCGGGCCCCTGTGCCGAAACCCCGCCGCCAGACTACCGAAGGGCAATCCAGCTCTTCAAACGCCTGGAAGAGCGGGCACCCCAGCTGGACGTCGTGGAGACACCGACGGCTCGTCTCACGGAGGTTCTCCTGGAACCGCAGATTTCGGCAACGCAGGTGGAGCTCGGAGACTCTTTCTCCTGGTCCCGCCTCACTTCTTCGTATCTCCCGGGGCACCTACGGGACTTCGAATGGCAGCGCGGCTGGGGCGTTCTCCCCAGCAAAGTCCGCCTGCTCCGCTGGGGCGTGTCGCGCACGGACGAGTGCCCAAACTGCGGGAATCGCGAAACAAACGTGCACGCGGTGAAGGAGTGCGTTGTGGCGCGGACGTTCTGGCGCGTCATCCGCACCAGCTTCCACGGTTTGGGCGTAGGCCTTTACCTACTGCGCGGGAGATGCCCTCCGGGCGTCTTCGTCCGCCTCCTCCTCGCCGCGGCCGAGTACGTGCTCTGGAGAAACCGGTGCTGCGCGGTGAGGCAGGCGCGTCGATCGCGTGCTCTCTGGCCCCTCCTGTGGCGGCTCCGGCGGGAGCTGGTGGGACACCTCGAGGAGCAACTGTTTTTCCTCGGAGAACAGGAGTTCCTCAGGCGCTGGTCCTGCCGGTACCTGAGCGTTCGCGACTCGCGGATTGAACTCCGCTTCAGGTATTTAGACAACCTCTAGGCCCCTGAGTTCAGAGCGGTGCCGTTGGGGGTGCGGGCGCGGGTGTGCGGCTCTGGGGTAACGCTTCGGCCGCGTGAGTGATCGCGCGGACGGGACACCCCGCGGGAGTGCGCCCTCGGGCCTGTGCGTGTAGCGGCGCGGCAAAGACCCGTCAACTGTACAGACACTGGTTCGCGTATATTTGTGTGTACATTGTTCCTATCCTCTGCGCGTTTCTTCCATAGCCCTGTCCACAGTGTTGTAAATAAAATTTTCTAATCAGACCGATTAGCCAATCGCCTTGCGAGGTTTGGGTCGTCTGTATGTTATTATCCGTTTGTGTCCGGCTAGCAGGTAGGAAAGGCAATGGCGCTACTTTCCCAGGATCCAGTGACTTTAGTTTCACCTAGGGTGCCTCAATGTCCTTCTGTTTAGGGTGATGCCACCCTTTGTATACTTCGTCTCACCTTAGCATGGACTATTGTTAGCCGCGCGTGCTAAAAGCGCGAGCTAGTCGCTTTGAATGAAGCCGCGGCGGCTGCACGAGCGCTCGTGCAGCAAGTGCTCTAGTCAAGGCAGTCAAGGCTGGCCGCTCGCGCTAGCACAGCCTTCGCGGTTAGTCCATGCTAGGGTGAGACGAAGTAGTACCCGATGCCGACAGCACGCGCTCACGGGGAAAATACAAAGAAATCGGCGAAAACAAAATGTCGCTATAGCACAGTCAGCGCCACAAGCGCGTGCAGGGACACGCTCTTTCACGCGCTTCTGAACAAAAAATAAAAATAAAAGTGTGGGACAAAATGGCCAGATGTCTCCACCCTAAGCAAAGCGCACATGAAGGCACACTAGTTTAACCTTATGTTGTACCGCAGCGAAGGCTAGAAGCTCGAGCTCAAGCGTTGACAGCTGCCCTTAATGCACGAGAGCTTGTGCCGCCGAAATGTGCTCCAGAGCAAGGAGCTCGCGCTTGTAGCCTTTCCTGCGGTACATCATAAGGTGAAATAGAGTATATAAGTATGCGGATTGCATACGCATAGTTGTACAACCTCGTATAAGTAGCGAGCTTTTATAATGTAGACCGATGCGAACAGCAGCGAACGAAAACGTAATTATCGTGACATCCTTCGTCAACGTGACATTTTCCAGCAAAGTGACAAACAAAGTTGTCCCGTTCCAGCTGTCTCGTTCGTGTTCTCGCGTCCACCGAAGAGGTTTCGTACGCTGACGGATAGAGGTGCCACCTTGAAGTTGGAAAAGTTCATTCGTATTCCACAACTGCAGACCGGCACTGGCCAAGGACAGCATAAAGTTCACTATGGCGACAGGTCGCGGATAAATCAAAAAGGTCTCGTCACCTCTTGATCAGCGGCCGTCGTCGGCGCACATGCGAACATCTTCAAGTCGTGATGGGTGTACGACAACGTACCCCCCCCCAACTACGTCATCAACTCTCCAGTGATGAAAATAATATTCTCCTTACTTTGAGTAGTACGCAGAACTAGCGGCAGCGCACACGACCCAGGGCCACATCAGGTTAACGGTCATTCCAGCTCAAGGCCCAGCCGGAACGTCTCTGTCGTCGATCAGCGGCTGTCATCGTCGCAAACTTGAACGTACGCAAGGTCCGAGTCGCCTGGGACTTCGTCGCCTACAGGTACGTGATCAACTCCAGTGGCGAACAAAAAACGCTTTCGCGACTTCACTGGAAAGTAAACGGCAGCGCGTACAGCGAGGTAAAAGACACGTTCACCGTCGTTACAGGTTGGTTAACCGCTCTCGAGCGTAATATGTTTGTGGTTGCGTATGCCCGCTGCTGCGTATATTTTTCTTGTATAGTTTGCAAGATGCTCGTTCACTGCGAATCAGAAAGTGCCATTCAATAATATTTAGTTCGCATATTATAATGTCAACTCATCGATATTATTTATTTATTTATTTATTTATTTATTTATTTTTGATACCGTCGGTACTAGGCCATTAAAGAGATAAATATGGTAGGTCAAAATATACATTTCAAATCTCCATTGCATTTGCTGTGAGAACAAAAAAGGTCAGTTTTAAATTAAAATTACAAAAACGTGCTCACAAAAAAATAAGACTAAGTTTTGAATGTACAGTCCTTGAGTGTTTTAGGTGGATTTATTCAAACCCATTTTCTAGACGGCAAGAAAATCTTGCATCAATCCGGCAAACCGATCTCGCCCGCGTCCGGTGTCCAGGTATACGGCGCGTGCCGTGCACCATTCGCTTCGCACAAATGTGGCGCAGCTTTCATTGGCTATGACGCCAATGGTACAGGCGCCTGTGCAGTCGCGCAGCTTTTAGCGTCGCTCAGAGCTGTACACGCGCGCTCTTCCCTTCTTCGGATATGCCCCGCGCCTCAGCACGCTCGATCACTTTGACACGCAAGTAACGAATGTGAAATAAAAAAATAATAATAAAGAAATATCAAAAAGCAAACCATTGGTAGCGCTTTGACAAAACGAAAAATGTGATTCACTATGTTTCTTTTTTCTTTTTTTACGCTTTGATAGCGCTGATGAGCAGATGCTGAAAGATACCTCTAAGTTTACGAATTCACAGCCCAGACTGCTATGATGTTTTGTCGTCTCAAAAAGTGAGCAAAGCACCCGCCATAAAACTTGAGCGCTGAGGATCGCACCGGCCAGAAGCCCTTTGTTTAGAACATGTAAGGCTGTAAAGGTCGCACTGCTCAGCGTGCGATCTTGGCAGCTCAACACGCACGTGTTCGTAGATTCCAAAAGCAAGCAAAGTACGCGCCGTACGTACAAGCCCTGAAAATGGCACCACGGTCAGAAGCTATTTTCTACCTATATGACCGTGACTATACCCTGTTTCACCTTATGATGTACCGCAGGAAAGGCTACAAGCGCGAGCTCCTTGCTCTGGGGCACATCTCGGCAGCACAAGCTCTCGTGACTTAAGAGCGGCTGCCAACACTATGAGCTCGCGCTTCTAGCCTTCGCTGCGCTACAACATAAGGTGAAACGAAGTATAGTGCATAATCAGACGCTAGTCATTACAGGCTCACATCTAAAGGCTGAACATTGTGAAGCAAAGATCAACATCAAAATTCGCGCTGCAAAAGTCTATTACAACACGCCGCTGCGTATTCGTTGGAAACCAAATTCCATGCGACAAACAAGCGATGAACGCCGCCAAAGACATTGAAATGATGTCAAGGCGTCGGTTGCGTGAGCGACTTCATCTGCACACAAAGAACGCGTTTGCAAACACCAAAATCTCGAGTGCAAACCAACGCGCAACAACATCAGCAAATAGTGTGTTCGCCTAATACGTCTGAATGGTTCGAACTATAGTGCCACTAAATAAACTACGCTTCAAAGGAACGAGACTTGCCCATATTTTGGCTTAAAATAATGGTTGCCAGTTATCAGGAGCTTTATTTGGAATCATAGGATACGCTTTTTGGTACTCCAGAAATGTTTAAACAGTTCGCGACAGGCCAAAGCTATTTTGCACGAGCTTCCTAACACTGAAACTAATGCTAAAGAAGTCGCACTTTTGAATCATGACGATCGGCAGTTGCGTCTGCTCTGCACAAACACCAAGATGGCGGCGCCCACAACGCTCTCGGGAACAGTGTGCCGATACTTTAAGCGTAGCTCATTCAGTGGCTCTATAGATCGAAAGTAGTTCGAACTTCGGAACCAGTCGGAAATGGAAGCCACTTGTTTTTTACATTATTGCTCGTGTTTTGCGCCGACCGTCGTGACCCTCCGGGTAGTGGCGGTTGCCGGGCGAACCAAACCTAGCTCGGCTAAATCGTTGGAGGAGAGCCCGTACCCTGAGCTCACCCCGAGTGAACGACCTGCATGCGCAGCTGCGAACATGCAACTCGATTGTTCCGGAAAAATTTTGCGCCATCTGCGAGGAAAATGGCTACAAATAAATCGCGGTTGAATGCCCCTTCATATATATATATATGTAAGGGCAATATTATGCTGACGTGAAGGCACTTATCAAGCCTTCAAAACTTCAAAACCGCAAAACAGCGAAAAACAAACAAACAACCGTAAACGTTGCGTTTGCTATTACGCATTTCGAACTGTAGAGTTTGTTGAACTTAAAAGAGGCACTGTGGGTGATATCGATAAATTCGAGCGAGAAAAGTATAACAAACACAACGGGGCACTACAACGGGAAGAAAAATGCAAAAAGGTAAAAGTAGAAAACGATAAAAAATATACAAGAAAAAAACTACCGACGTACCGAAACGAAAGTAAAAAGCTGATATAAAAAAAAACATTCAGCCTTTCCACTCTGGCGAAGAAGGAAGACCAGCGAAGCTGTACTATGGTGGGAATGAAGTAATGGCCGTCCGCCAGTCGGCAAGCCAGAGTGGAAAGGCTCGAAATGTTACCGCCATCAATGAGCGACGGCGGCAAGCAGACAACCGGCAGACACAACACTCTGGACAGCTACCGCCATCTATGAGTGACGGCGGCAACCAAAGTGTTGCGTCGACATTTGTTTGGTACCGGACACGATCCTGGGGAACCTAGTTCTTAACAGCTCCGCTGTAAAACAAAACAAAGTCATCTTATGCTCAAAGGCGAACTTTTTTAGCCGCGGTCACACTAATACATTGTGCAAAATGCAGCCCTTATAGACACTGGCTGAAGCGTGCTTCTCCCTGGTATGACTATCCTGCCACTTTGGTCATACCAAAAAATCTGACTGCGGACATTTTCAAAGCATGTATAAAGCAAGCATGCTTCAAATGTGCTTAAGGCCTGTCCGCAGATATTTCTCTCATTGTTTGCAGCAGATACCGCGTTTTTACAGAGGAGGTGTTAAGGGCTAGTTTCCCCAGGATCGTGTACCCCGCAAAGAAATGTCGACGCAAAACTCTGGTTGCCGCCGTCGCTCATAGATGGCGGTAGCAGTCCCGAGTGTTTTGTGTTTCGGTTGTCCGCTTGCCGCCATCGCTCATAGATGGCGCAACCTTTCGAACCTTTCCACTCTGGCTTGCCGACTTGCGGCCGGCCGTTACTTCCTTCCCACCATAGTACTGCTTCGCTGGTCTTCCTTCTTTACCAAAATAAAAAAGACAATTTTTTTTTTTTTTTTACGTTTTACGAGCAGTGGGAATGCGAGTTCAGGAACGAGCGGGATTTCCGAGCCGAGACGACGAGACTCGACTGGCCCAAGTATATAGTAGGTATTTTAAGCCTCGGAGCTCGGAATGAACGAAGCTGCCGCAATTCATATATATGCCTGCTGCGTCCGGACCAGGGAAAAAAAGTTCCTTAATACTGCTCGTTTTGTCAAAGCAGACAGGTCACTAAAAGAATGAACTGTCAATAGTTTATTCAAAAATAAAAAAGATTGCGAAAAATGATGTTTACGTCCTGGAAAAAAAATCTAACGAAACAAGACATAACGCTTCTTGGGGAAGCAAATGAGTAGTTAGCCTCACGTGCGATCACAAAAATATATTTTGCAGCCGAAGGCAAAGGTTCGATGTATTTGTATCCATGTATGTTTTTTTCTTTTTTTGCATTTGTAATACGAATAATATTTGGATAATAACCGTACTCCGTTTCGCTCCCACCGCGGGCGAAGCTGCGATTCGATGCGGCCATTCAAGAAGAGCCAAAAGTGCACCGTCAGGACACTTGACGTCTTTTTGCGTTTTCTAAACCATTTTTTAGACCTTTCCATCGCTTATCAACGAGCCGATAAATGCTGTGTCAATATAGACTAGCGCGAACCTTTAAAAATATATATGCGTAATTTACTGTGCAACCAACAATACAAAAAAAAAACATTTGCAATGGTGCACTGGAATCTTAGCGGGAATTTTCTAAACAACTTGGGATTGAAATAAAAATTGTCATGGGCAAAATGTGGCAAAAAACAAAACAAAACAAAAACAAAAACATGAACACGCATGGATGACCAGCGAAGCTGTTTAGTACACAACACAAACTGGACACAGAATTTTGAACAAAGGCACGAACAAATTTATTGCGCTTGATCTGTTTGTCATCGTTTATTGTTTTCTTGGCCGGTGGTCATTATTTGTATTGATCGACCGGTGAGTTCTTATTAGCCTTCTCTTTCTTCCTTTCCAAACTCTCTGTCCAGAAAGTCCCTTTTGAATTTAGCGTATGCTCTATTAAAGTTGTCCAATTTAGCAGCATGGTACCTGCGTCTTTTTGATGCGTTGTCCCCCCCCCTCCCCCCTCCCCGCGACGTTCGTCGTCTTGTCTGGTTTGTCGCATGTTCTTGGCGTTTTGTGCACGATCTTCATCGGTGGCGTTTGCCGCGCGCCGCCGCCGCTGAAATTCTCGTTGCCGTTCCCGCCGTTGCTCTTCGTAGGCGCGTTGCTGTTCGGGAGTCCGGACTATACGCGGCCGCCCCCATTACGACGAGAGAAGAGAAGTGAAATTGAAAGTGGAGAACGGCAACTTGTCTTTCTGGTATTTTATATACATTCGCGTGGACGATGGTCGCTGCCCCGAGGAGCCGGAGGAAACTAGACACGCGCGATAAGACCGCCACCCGGCAGAAAGTAGACACGCGCGACAAGACCACCACTTCTGGAGACTCGGAAGGGAAGGAAACTCTAGGCGCGCAAGCGCTTGGAACGACGACAAAGAGAGGCATGGTGCGAGCGTAGACATGGCCAACGCGGGCCGCACAACGGCAAATCTTTGAGAAACCTTTATTTTTTCTGAGAGTCTACTGATTTGGAGAATGGTGCCAATAGACTACATGTAAAAAGAAGCGCCATCTAGTGTATTCATGAAAATTTATAAGATTTCCTCCATATTGGGGGGTTCCCATACCGATGGTTTCACCCGAAAAACAATAGTCCCGACAAAGTGAAAGTCATAGAACTGAAATATGATCACCTGCTGCAAGTCCAGTACGAACCCTTCACAGAACGTCTTCGAGAAATACCGTTCATTGACCTGGATGGCCCAATTCACTGCTTGAGTGACGAGTCTTGCGACCCCGTTACTGACAATTCCTTTTCCAGAATTTTGCGGCCGTCTTTCTTTTCTTCTTTGAACCGAAACTAACCAGCAACATGTTGAGTGTACAAATAAACTGCCCTAATAAAATGAAAACCGAGTTAAATGCAGAGGCGCCTCGTCCACAACTGGAAGATGTGATAAACCCCCCAATATGGTGGCTCCTAATGGCATGGTGATGATAGCTGCCAAGGATTTTGCATGAGACGTATACGCTTTTGCATAGAATGAAGCGATTTTCCATCAAATTCGGGACCTGAGTTTTTGTTGATGTACATGAAAAATCCACAGAACCCTAGCCATAAACAGCTTTGCTGTAAAATATATTTGTGATCCAACGCGAAAGACGGAATTTCGGGGAGTGCCGTTTTCTAGAACAAAGTATGGCCCTCGCTGCGTACACCTTTACGACCATAGAGTTCATATACTCAGACGACCATTCTCAATCAGTTGAGCGCGCGCGATAATGACCTTTGCATTTTACAGCGTGTAAATTAACGCTTAGACGGCCCGAAAGAACCGCTTGTCTCCGTATCGTGCTGCAACTTGCTACAGACGTGGAAGCAGGTGGTGGAAGTTTAGTGAAAAAAAGTGAAAGCCGCCTACAACCCCCTGTAACGCCGAATTAGAGCGCAGCTCTTGAGGAGGAGGATGGAAGGGTACTGAGGGGAGGGTATACCCCTCCTCCTTTTCCTCCTCCTCCCCTCATTCTTCAATCTCCTCCGGGGGGTCACGTGACCTTGGGGAGGGGGGTCACGTGACCTCGGGGAGGGAGGGGGTCAGGTGACCTCGGGGAGGGGGGGGGTCACGTGACCTGGGAGGGCAGCAGGCGAGGAGGGAAGAGAACGGAGCGGGAGGAGGAACATACCCTCCTCTCCGTAGCCTCCCCTCTTCCTCCTCAAGAACTGCGCTCTAATTCGGCATTACAGAGAATTGTAAACATCTTTTATTTCTTATAAAGATAGCTGTTATGTGCTCTTGCCCCATTCAAAATGATGTAGGACGTCTGTGTTGTCACGCGACTTCATGATGTTTTCGTGAAGTCACAATGTCACGTGGCGCCACACTGTCAAGTGATATAGTATCACATGACGTCATAATATCACGTAACTACGCGAGAAGTCACGTGACATCCTCTATCTGGATAGTTTTATGGTCATGGATGAGTGTGTCACTCTGCAAGCAGACATTGGCGGTGGTTCCTACACGTGAGATACAAAATACAAGGATAGTTTAGGGTTCGATAAGCTGCCGTATCTATCTCTGTAATTGCAAAGAGAGCCTGGATTGCAGAGAAGGACGTCCATCTCAAACCATGGGGAGCGTTAGCAATTTAATGGCGGTCGACTCCCGCGCCGATTGGTCGCAACTGCGCATGCGCAGCCTTTTCGCGTGGTGAGGAGGAAAGACAGAGGTGCTTGGAGACGACCAGCGCCAATTCTTGCCAACGCCCTCGTCACCTGTAGCAGTGCTGGTAGCTGTCAAAAAAGCTCTTATAATTCATGTTCCGCATGTTAGAAAGCGGAGAGTGCTTATAAAGATAACAACATTGATTTTGCCGTATTTAGAGAAGTGCCCCGTTCTAGTGTGACCAGCAAGAGATGAATGACCATGAGACAAAACTTCTTGGATTGCAACAGAGAACTTTGTACGGCCATTTCTGGTCAACATAGGCACGATTTTGACAGACATGGTAGCGTATCGAAAGAAACTGCTCGAAGCCACTGCACTGCAAATACTTCGGGTCTAATCTAAACATGCAAGGCTTGGAATTTCTAAATAAACCAGGTTGGAAGTTGGAATACCGAATAAACCAGGTTGGAACAAGGTTGGAGTTCACAAATAAACCAGAGTTATTTTTTGTTTTTGTTTTTTAGATCACATTGTCTTTTAGCACGTTAATTAAGTTACATCACAAGGTGCACAACGGAATGCTGGGGTCTGTACTACATGTGCCAAAAAACTAGACGTTTAGCAGATAACGCCCTACCTTTTGAATAAGTGCCTACAGTTATCACGAAGTTTATAAAAAAGGGTGGAATCATTTCGAGGTAGTTGTATCTCACCGCCATAATTTTTTTTCTTAATGCCGGGTCATACTGCTTATACACCATACAAGAAAAAAAAAGTCTGCAAACAAATTCCAACGCGAATCACCACGAGATCTGAGCTTCAAATTCAGCATGGCAACGAGTTTCAGTGGACACTTGGCACGCGGCATTCAAACCTGCGGATATTGTTGTGACTCACATCTGCAGACTGTTTTTTGTATGATGTATAAGCAGTGTGACACGGGCTTATAGGTGCTTCTAGTAGAGGCAAATACTACAATATGGCACGCATACATTGCGTAATAAATAATGAAAAAAAATATTTAAAGAAGGCCAACATGGTCTGCATTATATAGTATCCAACCTCGTGCTGAGGCTCATAAAACCACGTCAAATAACATGCGGAGATTTAAAAAGAAAGTACAGCATAAAAGTTTTTATATAGGGAAATTTAAAAAAAATTATGTAAGGAGCTAAATATTTTCTGGAGCTATATACGCGCTATAGATTGCGGTTAAATATATGAAAAGGCGCGCTTGTAGCGATACCCTCCAGATGTACAGATGAGTATCTCTAACTAAATAAGCATCACAACTTGTCTATCTACTTCCCCAGAGCAGCTGTTCACCGTTGTACAACAAGACACAAAAAATGTGTGAGCAGAAGCTGCAGTAACTCGACGTAGCAAGACTTTTTCTTGTATTCTTCTCCTTGCGCCAGGCTGAAACCACGAAAACGGCGATTATCAAGGCTTCGGGATCTAGGAGGCCATGACCATTGCCTCCGAGATCCCAAAGCGCTCGAACCCTTCTCCGGCCGTCCCATTCGTGCGAAGAGGGTGTAAGTGGGAAAAAAAATCATGAGCCATTCCACTCTGTAAAGTGGATGAGAAGCGAAGCTGTTTAGCACATGACACAGATCCGCCCGAGGAGCCGGAGGAAACTAGACACGCGCGGCGGGATCGCAACCCGGCGGAAAATAGACACGCGCGACGGGACCGCCACCCTGGGAGGGCGGCATTGAACTGAAGTTTATTTGACACATAAAATGTCGGGGAGGGAGGAGCAAAAGGTTGCCGAAGCTACCTGACGAGGTTCCATTCCCCTTTTCGGCGCTTCAGCAGTCGCAGCAGCAGTGTAGAAGTCATACACATAAACTCAAGCTGAAAATATTTTCACAGAGACTGTTTTGACATAAATGAAACACACACACAAAAAAACACAAACTAAACACAAACCAAACACAAACTGGGATGATTTGCCTTAAATCAATTCATAAATGAATGCACAAAAGAGTAATCATCTGAATCTGGAGAGTATGAAGCAGCGGCCCAATATTTAAGCCGAGAGCGTAAAAATGTACTTCTTATTTCCTTTTAAAGCTCCGCAAAGAAGAACAGCAATTTATAAAGTCTAATACTTCTGAAAATTTGTTTAAATATTCCGAATCAAAAAGCTCCATTTCCGTGACCCGTAATTTGTGCGAATTCTCTCCTGAAGGAATAACTCATGCCGTAAATTATATGTCGTAATTTTCTTTGGATATATATCTAGAGACGAAGATTCGCTGTTTTTTATCTCTTTATAAATTAATAAGGCTAATTTGAAGTTATATTGTTGCTGAATTGTAAAAATCTTGTGTTTGGAGAACGAAAGAGCGGTGTGAGCGCAAAAATCTAAATTGTCTATGCATCGAATCGCTTTCTTTGTAGGACAAGTAACCTGTTAAGATTCGTTGTTGCGGTTGTACCCCAGATAAGTAGACAGTAGTTTAGGTGAGAGTATAACAATGCGTAATATAATTGACGTTTTAACCAACAGGGAAGAAGCAATCTAAGCTTGCGTAATATGCCAATATATTGGCAAAGTTTTTAGCAGAGGTGTTCAACATGGCGCGACCAAGTCAAACTTTCATCAAAATAGACACACAGAAATTTATGCGAGCTTACGTTTGCGATAATAGTTCCTTCAAATATGATACTCATGTCATAACCAACCGGGTTTTTTTTTAAGAATATATTTTGTTTTACCAGTGTTAAGCTGAAGTTTATTAGACCGCAACCATAGTGATAAATTGTTTAGCCACCTCATTCGTCAAGAATTCTAGTTCAATCAAGTTCAAATGAGAAAAAAACATTCTGATAATTTCGGGTGTTTGTGAAGGAAAAGGAACTAGGCACGCAAGCGCTTGGAACGACGACAATGAGCCAGGGCGGTGCGAGTGTAGACATGGCCGACGCGGGTCGCACAACGTCAAATATTTGAGAAACCTTTATTATCTACCTGAGGGTCTACTGATCTTGAAAATTGTGCCTATTAATAACTTATCTACTGAATAGACCTATTGATAAATTACCCAAACATCAAGGAGAATGCAGGGAATGGTGTTCCACGCGCCGCATGTGCAGGCGTCTGCAGCAGCGTAGCCTCCTCTATACTGACAAAGCCTGGCAGACCGCCATCGAGATGCGGCCGCCGAAATTGAAAAGGTAGAGCGGCAGACAACGGATTTGGGGGGGGGGGAGAGGAGAGCCACGTGACGGACACCCTGCTGCGGCGAGACGTCGAAACACACTTCTCCGGAGCGACGAAATGTCCGCTCGTGCTCCTCGTGATCCTCGCGCTACCGCTTCTTTTCTTGTCTAGTTTGAAAACCATGTTTCGGGTCCTCGCCGCTGCAAAAGCTGTGCGCTGACAACCAGGTTCCCCAGAGTTTATCGATATGCTCCCCAAGGTTTAGCTATATACAAGAACTCTAGGTTCCCCGAGAAATGCTCCGTGCTACCAGATCCTCGCGCTCCAAATCTGCGAACGGGCACTCTATGGCTCCGTCGTCAAACTGCCAGGCTGTATGGCAGCAGTAACTGTCGTAAAACAAAAGCTTAAAACAAACGGCATCTTGCACGCTTTATTTTGTCAACCCTTTCTTCTGGCAGCATGTGGGGCTGAAGTGCTCGGTAACTAGCTAACCTTCACAACATATCACAAAATACTTGACGCCGAGTAGTTTTCTGCGAAAATTCCCGTTTCTTTCTTTGTCTGCTTTGTGTCGGAGTTTTCTCTTGTTATCGTGCTAGCATAATACCAGAATAAACTAGCTGTACCATTCATCCCATCTTTTTCTTTGCCGAGATCTTTTCACGAGCTTTTAACTTGCATATAGATGAACCCCCCCCCTCCCCCCGGGGTGGCGCGGCCTTAAAAATATGTATTTTATTATTTCGCTCTGAAATATTGAAAAAAAAAATGGAAATAAATGAAAACGTAACGAGTAACTTGTGGTAATACGTTACTGAAAAAGTAATTCGGTTACATTAGAAATTACATTTCTGGAAAAGTAATTGAATAATTACAATATTACTAAAAAAGTAAGGCGTAATTACTTGCAATTTTGTTACATGTAACGAATTACTTCCAAGCCTGTCTTGCACGTACCAATATCGACCTTTCGGAGCTTTTGCAGAATCTAGGCGGCAGCATGCTGGAGACTTTTTCTGCTCGTTCGCCGTCATTCGCTAAGAAGCTTTTATATATATTATATAAATTTTCCTTGTGTATACGGTCGTAGTTGCTTCTGAGAAAAGGTGGAAATTTTTACGAAAGCGCATCACCGCTGGGAAAAGGCGCATCTTGCCACGCCGAAGTGCTGTCTCTGTGCTTTGTGCCTTCGCACACTTGGATCATGCATCGACACCGTGTGGATGCGTTTCGCGACGTGCAACGTGCGCGATTACGTAGGTGCCTCTGGAACAGCGTTTTACTTTACTCTGACGACTGTATTTGTAACCTGCGGAACTCGCGGTCATGAAACGAGCTTGATCCAGTGGTGACGGGAGAGGGGAGGGGGCTCTAGGCGCGGATCGCCCAAAAACTAGATAAAAAGAAAACGACCGGGAGCCGGGAGCTCACGCGAGAATCGAACAAAAAGACAAGCATGGCCGACGACCTTGGTAGGTTCGTGGACAATCCGTTTACTCAGTAGATTTAATCAATGTAAATAGTGTATATAAATATGTAGGACCTAATCGTGGTCGCTACATATTTGGTGACCCAACTAGGCACGCATTCTTTGGCGTTTTCATTATCCTGAGACCTAACATGGCCACCGGACCAGACAACCGAGATGTCGGTGCTGTTCTTCTAGGGCTTCCACAGTTCTGGCCTTCCACAGTTCTGGCCATCTGACCCGCACCTGGGGTTCGCCCAAGTGAAGGCCCAATTCGCCACAGCAAAGATCACAGCAACAATTCTACCAAGTCATAGGAGTCTTGTCAACAGGAACTGCGACGAAGGTCCGGGATCTCAATTCTCGCCTCGCCAAATCAGAACCTCTACGACACCCTGAAAGCGGAACTGGTGAGGAAGACGTCAATTTCCAAGCATACGACGCCTACAGCAACCACTGGCATCCGAAGAACTTGGTGACAGAACAGCATCTTAAATGCTTCGACGACTCCAGCAACTACTTAAAGACTCTCCCATGACGTTTGGCCCGTCGCGTATTCGAGAGCTATTTCACCAGCGTTTACCGGCGCATGTTAGGATGGCGCTCGCGCCAACAACGAACATCGCTATCGACGCCTTGGCACAGCTGGCGGATAGAGTTGCTGAAGTGGCCTCGCCTGCCATATCTGCAGTTGCTACCAGTTCTCCAAAGGCGGAGACCGCCACAATATCATCTCTACTTCCAAACTCAAGCGCGAACGACGATATGCGTGAACAGATCTATCACCGACAGCGCAGGTAGGCGCGCTCGTGACCGCCACTACTTCCTCGTCCCGTCAACGGTCAAGATCCCGTTCTCGACAGTCCCGACATCCACCATCACGACCCAGTTCTCCTCCGCCAGGTATCAAAGGAACCACTCGCAGTTTGGAAGCAATGCCCGAAAATGTAGAGCTCCCCGTACGGCGTCGGAAAACGGCCTAGCGTACCACTAGAGGTAGCTAGTCGGAGCGCCCACTCTACCAGTGCCCGGTTTTTCGACACAGAAACAATCTAAAAACTAAGATTTCTGGTGGATACGGGCGCCGAGGTGAGCATCCTGCCCGCACCTGCTAGCATCTCCCTGAACAAGAGGCAGCCGTGTACTATAAGCGGCCAATCAAATCCCTATTCCAACTTATGGCGAACGTTCCCTCACCTCGACATAGGCTCCGCCGAACTTTCCGTTGGATATTTTTCGTGGCGGCTGTCTCTTACCACAAACTTGGAGCAGATTTCCTTCGTCACTATCATCTCCTTGTGGACATTCTTCATCTTCGCCTAATAGACTGCACAACCCTTTTGACTGTACAAGGAATAGGAACGGAGTGGTCTCTTCTTCCACCGACCACTCCTGATCATCCTCCCTTAACATACGACAACCTCCTCGACGAGTTCAGATGCCTCACCTGTCCGAACAATTTTTCGAAATCCGAACCATATGACGTGACCCATCCCACTCTGACGACGGGCGCTCCCACCTACACACGACCACGACGACTTGCTCCAGAATGTCTGAAGATCGCCAGGGCAGAGTTCAAACATATGATGGAACTGGGCATCATCCGTCCTTCCTTAAGCCCATGGGCTTCCTACCCTTCATATGGTGCCTAAGAAACAACCAGGAGACTGGCGACCTTGCGGCGACTACCGTTCCCTTAACAACGCCGCACTACCACACAGATATCCAATACCACACAATCGGGCTTTTCGCTATCCCTCCACGGCTGCGCCATCTTTTCTAAGATAGATCTCGTTAAGGTTTAACACGAGACACCGGTGAAGACGACGGATATTGTCAAGACGGCAATTACAACACCATTCGGCCTTTTGAGTAACTCGCGATCCGGATCCCTTTCGGGCTCAGAAATGCCGCTCAAACCTTCCAGAGGTTCATTGATACAGTCCTCAGAGGATTACGTTTCTGGTTTGCATATAGCGATGATCTCCTGGTCTTCAGTCGAGATGAGGTCGAACACACGCAACATTTCCGGCTGCTTTTCGAACGCCTTGCAGATTACGGTGTCAACATCAACAAAGGAAAATGCGAACTCGGAGCGACACGTCTAGAATTTCTGGGCCACAAAGTTGATCAGCATGGCATTCGTCCTCTTCCTAAGAAAGTGCTCGCGATTACCAATTTTCCAACACCTAGAATCATTTGTCACGTTCGTGAGTTCCTCGGACTTCTAAACTTTTATCACCGATTTGTTCCCGAGTGCGCTGCGATTCTATCACCCCTGACGGCGCTTCTAAAAGGGAGCAACAAACCTTCCGCCGCTGTACAGTGGACTCCGACCGCAGTGCGGGCTTTCAGCAGAGCGAAGCTAGAGCTAGCAAATGCGACGCTTTTGTCACCTCCTCAGCACGACCCTCAAACTAACATCATGGTTGATGCCTCTGACGTTGCCATGGGAGCAGTCTTGCAACAGCAAATCGACGACACCCTCTGGAGGCCGGTTGCTTTCTTTTCGAGGCAACTAACACGAACAGCGTTACAGCACATTCGGACGTGAGCTGCTAGCAATATACACAACGATCCGTCACTTTCGACATTTTCTTCAAGGAACAGAGTTCTTCGTGCTCACAGGTCACAAGCCCCTCACTTATGCTCTCCAAACTGGTAGGAACACATACTTACGTCGCGAGAAACGGCACTTGGCCTATATTTCCGAATTCACGACCCACATTCGCCACGTTAGAGGCATCGATAATCCTGTAGCTGATGCTTTGTCCCGAAATACTCCAATTTCCTGCGGACTTAGCTTTCCCCTGCTGTCGACTATGATGCCCTCAGCGCTGCACAACAACAAGACGAGGACCTGCAACACCTACATCAATTTCTAGGTCGACTTGTCTTCGAAGAGATTACTTTTCCCTCGTCCACCACTCCCATATTCTGCGACGTTTCAACAGGCACACTGACTTTCTTCATACCGGCCAACTTCCGCAAGCAGGCGTTTTACTGTATCTACGGTCTGTCCCACTCCGGCATCCGTGCTACACATCATTTTTGACCGAGCGCTTTCTCTGGCCGGGAATCAACAAAGATGTTCGAAACTGGGCTCGAACCTGCATCCAGTGCCAAAAATCCAAGATTCAGTGTCACAATTCCGCGTCCTTTCATTCATTCCCGACCGCGACAAAGCTTTTCGGCCACGCTCACATCGATACTGTGGGACCCCTGTCACCATTTGAGGGGTACATCACTACCTGCTCACCTGCGTCGATCGATTCACCCGTTGGCTGGAGGCGTTTCCCACTCAAGATATTCGAGCAGACACCGGGGCTCGCACCTTCGTTCAAGGCTGGATCTCTTGATTCGGCGTCCCATCTACTCTCACTACGGTCCAGGGACGTCAGTTCGAATCCGCGCTAATCTAACAACTTATGCCACTCTTAGAGACCACACGTATACAAACAACCGCATACCACCCTATCTCAAATGGTACCGTCGAAGACTTCATCGTTTACTCAAAGCGGCACTTATGGCACAATCCGCTCAAACTATCTGGAACACGAGCTGGCCGATCGTCCTCCTCGGACTTCGAATAGCTTTAAAGCAAGACCTTGGGTACGGTCCCGCCGTGCTGGTGCATGGCTCTACCATACACCTACCCGGAGAATTTTTGACGTCTGCTTTTGAAGAGCCCGCTTTTGATCTTACGACATATATTAATCAGCTGCGATCGATAATGCCAAACCTCAGACCCACACTGCCCCGCAGGCAAACTCGAGCTGCCTTCGTCTCGAACAAACTTGACAACTGCAGCCACGTATTTCTACGCAAGGATGGCTCCAAAAGATCACTCCAGCAAACATACTCTGGGCCGCACAAGGTGCTCTCAAAAGAAGCCAAGACATTTAGAATTGAGTACAATGGGCGCTAAGAAACTGTACCGTCTATTGACCGCCTGAAACCCGCTCTTCAGGAACTACTTCCATATCCGAACGGTACAGTCCATGCTTTTACCATTCCCGCTCGACTGGCCACCGACCATCACTGCCTCACCCTCAAACCAATCCCCTCGATCTGATGAGACCCACAAACACAGCCTCCAATACAAATAAACCCGAAAAGAACCCAGCAGATCCCACTCTGCTCATCACAGAAACGATCGAAACGGCTCCGCTCAGTTTGTATCTATAACCATCAAAACTCCTACGATGGCGTCAGAAATTTCTGCGCCTCCTACAAACACACACTTTTCCCCACCAAACACAACTAATACACACTCACCCACACCTATTTACCACCCCCGCCTGTCCCGCCTGCGGGGCACTCGACACTTAATACCATTCCCTTTGCGAATGCCCCGCAGGCCCATACCCCCTCTTCCCTCCCCTCACCTCTGGGAGCAGATGTTGCGCGACCCGGAGGAGTCGGGCCAAATCCTGACCACCTACTGGGCCCTGGCGGTCGCGGCGGCCCTCTGGGCCTCCACCACCCCAATACCTGATCCCGGAAGACCAATAAAGTTTCCTCCTCCTCCTCCTCCTCCTCCTCCTCCTCCCTCCTCGGCCGAGCTCAGCCAACACCACCCAGACAGAAGGCCTCCGCACGCGTTATCACAGTCAGATCGATCGAGGCCTAAGGTTGGGCACGAGTGCTGTGTCAGTGTTCGGCAGGGGCTCGTGTCCTTCAGCGCGTCAAGGGTCGGGCCCGGACCCAATAGCCGAGTTAGCGCGATCCGACGTTGATGACGTTTCATACAGGGAGAGGAGACCATGCGGAGGCCTTCTGTCTAGGTGGTGTTGGTCTAGCGCGGCGCGGCCAGTTACGATAGCGCGCGCTCGGCTGTCGGTCGCTACCTCGGCAGTAGGGAAACGTGGCCGTCCACACCAGTACGCCGCAGACGAACTAAGGGGGCGGAAGAATGCCATTCATGCTTTCGCATTCACAACTCATAAGTGCTTAGGTGCCCTTGGAATTTTATTGGCATTCCGTGTAGGAAAGGTCCGAACAGCAAAAAACTTGAGAATATTGAAAATTACCCAAAACTACATTAAAAGACAATAATAAAAAGATAGAAACACTTCGTGGAACTTTGGGACGTTCCTTTTCCTGTGTTCTTTTTTTTCGCGGGGTTTTCCATCTTTTACCAGACTAGGATAAATTTCAACGTGATCAACATCCACCAGCTTGTCTGCACACTCACCCTTTTTTTCCTTACGCTTAAGAAGTTAGGTACGATATCTCAAAACAATTTGGAATATCTTTAAATGTGCGTCCACCGCGAAATTATATAGCATCGATTGTTTAGCACACCTGACAGGTGAAATGAATGTTCTTCCCAGCCGTCACGCGTCGCACGTTTTGTTATATAAATCGAGACATAAAACACACTGTTAACGTTTGAAACCAAGCATGGTTCTAACAGACTTTGAATGTAAGCTATTTAAAAGTTAAAAAAAAAAACTTTTTTTGATCAGTTAAGACAACATCTCTTAATTGTTGTGGATGCCGCTCAGAAGTGCATTCAGTAGCGGTACGCAAACCTACAGGCCCTGGATATGAAGCTGTTCAATACGAAGCCGCAGCAGAGATATTTTGGGCAAGACGTTGCAGATCGGTCTACAAAAACTCACAGGCAGCAACGACCACTACTGATGTCCCAGTTGAACATACAATAGAAAAGGAAGCAGTCGTGCTTACCAACAAAGGCATTGACATCAAGGGGGTTGGAAGCGGTAGGGCTAATGACGACCCCACCCCGGAACGACGTTTCGACCAAACGGTCTTCAGGTTTTTCGTTTAGCCTCGAACCCAGCCACGTTGTTCCCCTATGCGGTATGCCTTTTCGTTTAGCCTCGCACCCAGCCGGTTCGTCCCCCTATCCGGTAGGTGTTCCGAACAAAAAGCAAGAGCTTACAACCATGAACAGGTGAAAAAGTATAGAAGGCACAACAAGAACGACCGACGTTTGCAGTTAAAATGTTAACATGTTCCACTGTCAGCCGAGAAGAAAGCGATGTTTTCACGCATACCGGAAGTTCCAGAATTGAAGATGGCGGCACCCACATAGAAAAAGTGTATACTAAAAGGGGAGATGACAGATCAAAATATATATACAACGTATGTACAAAAGGCGGAGGTAACACGTGACAAATATGACGTCATGGAGTCACGGAGGAGGAAAAGTTGTCAAGTAAGGTGCAAGAGGTCTGTAAGTCAATAGGTGGAGGAAAGTGGGCGGGGGAAAGCTTAGGGTACCCCGGCATGACCACCCAAAAGTATCAACAACAACAAAAAAAAAAGAGGGACGGATGGAAAGAGAGGAGAGGGCGAAAGGGTCCAATAGCCGAAATAAAGTTTCTTGTTTAGACCAAAAGGAAATTTCGTCTTTAGGTTAAAAATTAATATGTTTTCTTCCTTTTTGCGTGAGGTGGGTGTGTGGAAGCCTGATTTAGCTGTTGTTGTTAGTCGTTTTTGAAAAATCCGGAGGCGACGTACGAATTGAATGTTTTGAATTGTTGCCCGTACCATTGTTGTGTACGAGATGAGGTCGTTGCTTTGAACTGAGGTCATGACGATTTGTATCGCGATAGAAGATCACACGTGTGAAAATTCCGAAAAATTGGGTTGTGGGGATATTTATACAGCGTGTAGTTGGTCAGCCATTTAAAGTTGCGACGAGTCACTCGCTGTAGATGAGCAATTTAGCCAGTGCGGTACAACCGCTAGCCTGGGGTCTTTAACGTGCACCACGCAGTAGTGATACACGACCGCACGCAGTAGTGATACACGACCGCAGTTGGCGCCAAAAGAAAACGACTTTGGATTTGCATTCCAATCCAAACAACAAAAGTCAGCTTGTTGCCAGACTTAGCGCTTCAATTATACTAAAAACGCCGTGGTCCGCCGCCAAAGTCCGGGCGAGAAAGTCGCTTGGCATTTCTCAGAAGCGCGGGTCGCGGACCGCCGGCAGACCTCAAAGACCGGTGACGCAAGATCACGTGATGCGCGGTCCGCGGACCAAAACAGCAATTTGGTCCGTCGTGTGGATACACCTTTAGGAGGCACGGCCCGAGCCCGGCCCGAGCAGGACAGAATATTTAATTTCTAAGCCCGACCCGACCCGGCCTGGAAGAGACACTGCCCTGGCCCGGCAGAATTTGTAGACAGAAACTTGAGCCCGGCCCGAGCCTCACACTTTTTTTTTAAATATAAGCCTGAGTCCGGCCCGAGCTTTACAGATTATATACATGAGCCCGAAAAAGTTTGCAGGCTTTAACGTAAAAACTTTCTAAGGACAGAGAGCACATTTCATTTAAATTTCTTTCAAAGTTAAACTGAGTTTTTTTTCTTTTGACATGGTAAATGTTTTGATTTAGACTATGTATTTTCGAGAATATGTGCGAAATATGCACTTCATAAGTGATTTTCAGAAGAAAAAAAAAGTGGGCAATATCTTCGTTATACCCGTGCCACACGGGCAACTCGAATGCCATTTACAACGAATGGCAGTTGTGTGATCGGCGAATCAGCTCGCAAACTGTCGCGCGTGGAATGCGCTACGCCTGGAGTGTCGCGCACTGATTGGCCGACCGCTCAAATGTCATTTGTTGTAAATGACATTCGAGTTGCCCGTGTGGCACGGGTATTACTGTGTGCATTCCTCGAAGAGATATTGGACTTTTCGTTGTCCAATTCGTTTCACAGAGAACTTTCCTCTCTACAGGTTTTTTTTTTTAAGAAACAATCACAATTACGCTGATGCATCTTCAAAAGGCTGTAGGAAGACGAAGACAAAGCTACGCATCGGACGTGTGTTCTAGTCTCCCCTATTTTCATTGAATATTTTGCTTAAGTCGACTTTATACCAGCAAGTAGCTTCAGAACGTCATCGGGAGGTCCCTATAGTCCCCTCCAGGGCCTTCTGACCCTCGATCCGGTTTTTAAACCGGCGAGGTATGGACACCACGACCGCCCCTCCAACTGCCATGAATGAAACACCCGACCCGACCGCGCAGGATGACGCTGTAAGCCTGTCCAACTCGCTGATTGAAGACACTGAAGGTCCCTTCCAGGAAGTTACATGCAGAAAGAAGAGACGCTGCAGCAGCCACAACTCTGGCTCCAGCGACGCGACCATCGTCACCCTCCCAGAGCCGACAGTTGGCTTGGTGGTTCTGTTCACGCCACTGAATCCAGACGTGAGCATCGACTCCATTGATTCGGTCCGCGTCTCTAATACCCTGGAGACGCTGGTGCCCTCATGCGTCATTGAGGCTCGATTCAACAGGCGAAAAAATCTTCTCGCGGTTGACACCTGGAATGGCCAGACAACGCGGGTGCTTCTAGGCTTGACCACGCTTTGCGGCATGAAAGTTCGAGCCTTTGAGCCCCGTGGAAAAGTTTCCAGTGTAGGCATCGTGCGCAACGTTGACATCGCTCTCTCAGACACCGAGATCGTCGGAGCGCTACGGTCAAGTGTAAGCATCCGTTGTGTTCGTCGGCTTGGAAAATCAAGCACAGTTCAGATTGAGTTTGCATCAGCCACACTTCCCGAACACATCTACGTTGGCTTGGTCCGGCATGAAGTCGACCTGTACGTTAACAACCCTCTGCGATGCCACCGATGCGGGCTCGTTGGTCACGTTGCGGCTGGCTGCAAGAGGAAGTTGGCTTGCCTCCGCTGTGCGCAGCCACATGCAACTGCGCAGTGTGACGCCTCTGACCTCCACTGCGTAAACTGCAACAAGTCGCATGAAGCAACGTCTCACATATGCCCGTTCTGGCAAGCCGAGTGCACCGTGTGCCGCTATCGCTGCGAGAACAACGTGCCGTTTGCGCCAGCACGAGCAGCATTTGACAAGCCTACTGACGTGCAGGCTGTGCCGGAAGCACAAGCTGCACCAGAAGTCGTCGGCTCTTCTCTGGAACACACCCAAAGGCGAAGACATTCGCGACGACGCCAGGTGCAACAAAATTGCGCTGATAAATCGACCTCTTCACCTCTCCCCGGGACATCAAGTGCAGTAAACATCGATCAAGGTACCACGTCGGTCCCCGTGTCCTCCGTCAACAAAAACGAGAAACGAAGCTTCAAAGACGTACTGTGCAGCAGCCCTAGATCGTCGGCTCCTCAAGTGCAAATGCGGCCTACACCAAAGCCTGCACAGAAACTCCCAGACACCGCACCGGAAAACGCAGATTCACGTCCGCCTCAAATTTTCTCCGGCTCCTCTTCGTTCCCTAGCATCGTTCGCCAGATATTCATTGCAGCACGAGAATTTTTACCATTCATAAAGTATACTCATTGGCAGGAAAGTTACTGCATTTTATTGGACTGATAGAACCCTGATAGAACCTTTAATCGAAAGCTTCCTGCGATGAAGGTCCTTGTCATGCTTAGCATCATCATTATGGCAGCCTGTCCCTCTATTTTACAATGGAACGCCCGCAGCATCGCCTCTAAACTAGCTGAGTTGCAATATTATCTTGCCTCTACGCCGGTGCCTATACTTGCAATCTCGGAAGTCCGGCTCCGACCTGGATCTCGAATTCAGCCAAATGTTCATTACGGAAGTGCCGTATCTGACCCAAACAACCTGTCGCGAGCATCGGTTTTTGTTCACTCCACCATTCAACAAGCTGCAGAAGATGTGTCACATCTGTGTACCAAAACAGCAGAGTTCGCGGCTTGCACTGTCATATTTGGTTCTTTTAGGATGACTATTGTATCCGTGTATATATCTCCTGCGGGTCGCTTCGATGCGAAGAGCATTCAAATTTTACGTCGACAGTTTCCCGGTTCTCTTCTTCTATGTGGAGACTTTAACGCGCATCACCCTTTGTGGGGTAGTGAACGCACGACGCCGCGGGGCACATCCCTTGCAGACGTCATTGAATCTACAGACTTGGTGCTCTTAAATGATGGCTCTCCAACATTTTTCGGCCATCGCGGGAAGCCTAGCGTCCTCGACCTTAGTTTCGCCTCGCCCGATCTTGACGTGTATTGGTCGCTGGACGTGGACACGCGCGGAAGCGATCATCTCCCAGTTTTGATGAGTATACCCAGGGTGGGCCGCCTGCCGCGTCGTCTGTACCATGTAACCAATTGGGACGTGTTCCGGAAAAGTCTTCTGTCTCTTGATCCGTCAGAGAATATCCTAAAAGCCATTCCAAGCTGCCTCGTCCAATCTACAACAAGAATCACACTCAGTGTATCGCAACCTAGCCCGGACTTGAAATTTCTTCGTCTTCGGGCCGCTCGCCGTCGTGCCCAGCGCCGTGCGCTCCGCTCTGGCAAGATCGCCGATTGGGTGGAGTGTCGCCGTATAACGTCAGCCTTACGCCGGCACACCCGAGTACTTCGTCGCAGACAATTTCGCCAGTTCTGCTCGTCGCTGACCCCATGTACACCGAAGCCGAAGATCTATAAAGTGCTCAGAGGTATGAGTGGATCTCTGACACCTCGAGACGTGTTCGTTGCTCTTAGTTTAAAAACTGGCTTGGCATTATGTCAACTTGCCGACAAATTTGCGATACGCTTTGTCGTTGCTCCACGCTCCGCAAGGTCATCGTGGCCCCTATCGCTGACTGGCCCATCGCGAAGTCCGCAGAATCTGGACCACCCCTCACCGTGTCAGAACTGGAAGCTGCTCTTCGAAGATGCAAGCGTCACAGCGCTCCTGGGCCTGATCACATAACATATCAAGCATTACGAAATCTCAGCTATCAGTCACGCAGCTCCTTACTCGAACGTCTAAATTCAGTTTGGTCTTCGGGTGTGATCCCTCAAGAATGGAAACACGCATTAATAACACCCCTTTTAAAGCGCGGCAAGTCCTCCTCGGAGTTGTCATCCTATCGCCCGATATCTTTGACATCATGCGTTGGCAAGCTTTTAGAGCGCCTGGTCCTTACACGCCTTCAGTGGTTCCTCGACGATACTGAAGCTCTTCCCCCTGAGCTCGCAGGATTCAGAAGCGAACGTTGCACCGCTGACTGCATTGCGACTCTCACGTCAGCATTGGAAGACGCCCGTTTCCAGGGACATACAGGCTTGGCAGTATTTTTAGACGTGGAACGCGCATTTGACTCTGTTCCCCATGATGTTGTTCTTGCGTGCTTGAGACATCTTGGCGTAACGGGAAGGATGTTAAGATATTTCGAAGACTTCCTGAACGGCAGGACTATCAGTGTCCGCCTGGGAACGCTTAAAGGTGCTGTTCGCCCACTGCTGCGGGGACTACCTCAAGGTAGCTGTCTAAGCCCGACACTCTTCAACGTCGTAATGGCAACGCTACCACTGTGCATGGACTCATCACCTCATCCTAGTGGTATGATAATTTATGCTGACGACATTTGTTTTTGGGCTTCCCATTCCGATCGCCGTATACTTCGCCCTTTTATGCAAACCTGCCTTAAACGAGTGGCAAACATGCTGGAAGACCTCGGCCTCTCCATCTCGGCACAAAAGACGGCTGTGTTCGCATGTTCCCGCCGTCCTCTTCGGCACGGGTTTCCACGTTTATCTTTATCTGGGATCCGATTGCCACGTGTGCGAAACTACCGTTATCTGGGCGTTGATCTCGACTCGCGGCTCTGCTGGCGTCGCCACGTAACTACTCTTGTACGGCAGAGCACGATGACAACCTCTCTTATTCGCAGGCTTCGTGGCCTTGAGTGGGGACCAACTCCTCGAGCCCTAACTAACCTGCATCGAGCGCTGAACCTGTCTCGGATTCTTTATGTCGCGCCGTACTTGCCGCCTACTCGCTCTCTGTGGGATCAGCTGGAACGACGCCATCGCGCTGGACTAAGGATGGTCCTAGGGCTCCCCTCTTACTCTCGAATAGAGGCAACGTGGTATTGAGGCCCAGGAAATGCCAGTATCTTTGCACGCTAAGGAACGGGCTCTTCGCCATCTGGTTCGACTCGCCCAGTCGAGCAGCGGTGGTTCTCTTTACGAGGATATCCAACGGCGGCACTGTTCTCATTATGGCAGACACTGCAACACTTTGATAGAGGCGCTCGGATCTACACCAGCTGTTCAGCGTTCTCCAGCCGATTCACCGTGGAGTGAGCATCCATTCACCGTATATGATGACATCCCTGGCTTTCATGGAAAATCACGGCATTCCTCGCTGGTCAGCCGCGCCTTGACGGAAGACGTCCTGGCGTCCCGCCACGCTTCATTTAAGATCATATTCACTGATGGCTCTGTTAATCTCATTAACGATTCCGCGTCTGCGGCATACCATATCCCATCAGAACACCATTCTTGGTCAGGACGGCTTGATCACGCTGTTTCATCGACTACGGCCGAGCTTTATGGAATTCACGCAGCTCTTCTTTATATCTTGAAAAGGCCACCAGAAAACTGGCTGCTCGCAGCGGACTCCCAGTGTGCAGTGCAAAGCATTCGAAGTGGCAGAGGCGTTAATGCCAACATGACTCGTGAGATATTTAACTTGGGATGTATACTTGTTTTCCGAGGCTGTAACATTCGAGTGCAATGGATACCTTCACATGTCGGCATTTTTGGCAATGAAAAGGCGGACCAACTGGCTTCCAACGCTCTGCTCCTACCTACTGCTACTGTACAGCTTCCGACCCAGACTGACTATAAAAATAGCAATCCAAACCTGGATACAGCATAGACATCCGGTTTCAAGAATTGCAGCGCATGACCCGCCTCCCCTGGCATGTACGCGGGGCTTAACACGCAAGTTTGCTTCCCTTCTTCACAGTCTTAGATCAGATTCCGCTTATACTAACGTTAACTTGTACCGGATTGGAAAAGCGGCCAGCCCTAATTGCCAACACTGTGACCAACAAGAGACAATTGAACACATATTTTTTAAGTGCGAACACTACGCATCCGAACGAATTGAATTCTTGAACTGCCTGAGAGGGCTGGACATTCCTTTCACGCTCGAAGCTACATTATTTCCGAAGGGACCAACTTCAACGTGCATACGGCTGAGAAAATTTGTGTTTTGTTTTTTGGGCGCGTGCGAACTACTCTCAAGACTGTGACTGTGACGTGTAAAGCCCGGTTCACACAGTTGCGTTTGACTGCGTTTGACTGCGTTGCGGCAGCGAGACACCAGGACATCCCTGCTGCTTATATCGCGTGCCAAGAAGATTCCTTGAATTGAATTCCACGCTTCATACGAAGCACAGATGTGCCGGTGACTCGCTTTCGGTTCTCGCCGCAACGCAGTCAAACGCACTCAAACGCAAGTGTCTGAACCGGCCTTAAGAAACTTTAGAACGGTAGCCTATAGACCTTTCAAAAAAGAGCGTGTGGCCGGTGCCATCTTGACCGTTCGTGCGTATGGCGCGTGCTTTCCTCGCTTTCCGAAGCGACGAACACGCACGTGCGGAGCTGTGAAGACCGCACGCGGGGCTGTGATTTTGTAAACATTAAAAAGTCTATACTTCGTTTCGCCTTGTCTGCGGGCGGGGCCGGGGCTGAGAGCGCGAGACCAGCGCTTTTAGCGCTTCTCTCCAGCTCGCGCGCTCGAGCAAAGCCTGAACGCGCGGAGCTTTCGTGCTCGCGCTTCCAGCTTTGCCTTCGCTCGCACGTGGGTTGAAACGAAGTATAGTTAGGTCGATATAAGCACTCTCATTATTTATTTTGTGCTTGCTGTTGCGCGCTATGGGGCTCTGTCGTGTACAGCACTGTTTGAACATATGTCACAGTTCGTCTTAACGGCCCTAATCATTTTATTTTATCTTCTTATTTTCGCCCGCGAAACGTGTTTAGTCATTATTTTGCTAACGCTGCCCTCGTCATCCCCGGACCCATTCATCACCATATTTTCCCTTCCCTTTCCCCTCATTCACCCTCATCAACCTACAATAACCCAGGCCCGTGAAACGTGCCCACCGTGAGTGAGGCAAATGTCACGTCTGGCAAACAACACAACCAACCAACCCATCAACTGTATAAGTATAAAATTGTATAAGTATAAAATTATCTATGGTAGTTAGCTTATCTTTAATAACATAATTACCTCACTTTTTTTTTTAGTTTGAAAAGCAGGGGGAAAATACACTCATGCTGTACTCTGCGACTGGAGGGCCCTCATTTTCTTGACCGCACATTCCCACTGTACTTGTGGAATCATATATGTCTCCTTTTATCCACGTAAAAACTTTCCAAACGCAAAACGTCTTTCTTTTTCTTTTTGAATGGTGTTGTAGTGGTTTTGCATTTCGCTTGTTTGTTTTCATTGAACCTAAACGATTAATGAGCACACGTTTTGTTATCAACAATATAGGATTAGCGGCACAGGACTGCCCAGCCACGGCCCGGGCCGGCCACGGCCGGCACGACCCGAAAACAATTTCGTTCAAGCCCGAGCCCGGCCCGGGCCCGATGAAATGCGCGCAGCCAGCCCAGACCCGGCCCGCGGGCCGGGCCGGGCTCGGCTCGGGCTGGCCTGGGGCCGTGCAGTGCTCTAGAGTCTAGAGCATCGTACCGGCGCGCGGTTTGTGTATCACTACTGCGTGATGCACGTTAAAGACCCCAGGCTAGCGATCGTACTACACTGGCTAATTTTCTCATCTACAGCCGGGAGACAAGTCGCCCGTTGTATAAACATACACACAACCCAATTATTTTTTCAAGACATTGTTATGGCTCGGTGATTGTTGTCATTCCAACGACTGAACATGGGCAATGGAACGAGCTACTTCCGGAATACCTGTCGAGCTACTGATTATCACGAGCCCAAATCGAGTGCTCAAATGGGGTGTAATCTCTCAACCGGTTTCAAATATCGTCTTTTGGAGATACTGCGACTCCAGGCTACGTCATCAAGTTTTGGGAAGGAGAGATTAAATGAAAACGCTCGTTTTTGTCCTTGAAGTTACACCGCAACAAAGAAGTTCCCTGGTCAGTGGCGTTGCGTGCGAGTCTACTTGGGTCCCACTAGTGCCAGTAAGCTCGTGTAAAGTGAAAAGCTTTCCAAGCGAATATCGTTACATCGCCCCTTTAAAGGGGCGGTGCAAAGATATTCAATTGGAATGTTGTTTTTTTTCATTTTACACGGGCTTACTGCACTAGTGGGACTCAAGTAGACTCGCACGCAACGCCACTGACCAGGGAACTTTTGTTGCGGTGTAACTTCAAGGACAAAAACGAGCGTTTTCATTTAATCTCTCCTTCACAAAACTTGATGACGTAGCCTGGGGGTCGCAGTATCTCCAAATGACGATATTTGAATCCGGCTGAGAGATTGCACCCCATTTGAGCACTCGATTTGGGCTCGTGATAATCAGTAGCTTGAGAAGCAAACGGGCAGTGGCCCGCGTCCAATCGCTGCAATGACGACAATAGCCGAACAATAACAAGGTCCGGAACTCAGCGCATGTCATCTGCCTGGCCAACCCCAGCGCGTGGCTATGATAAACAAAGGCGGCACATAATCGGCTCCAGATCACGTGGCCGCTTGTTCTGGCTGCGAGTTGAGAAGGTGAACGCTGCTCGTTTATCTTTAATTTTTGCTGTGACTTCGACTGCGTGTGGTGAAAAATGAACGGGTGTTTCACAGGTCATTAACGTCGAGGATCCGTTCTAAGCTGTATTCGCGCAAAGTTAAGGTTAAAAACTTAAGGGCCTTTGCCAAAATAACAATTCGCAAACCATGTGTCTGTGGAGGGTATACTGTCCGTTCGCGAAGGAAGTGGGTGCGTTTAATTTCTGGCGTCTGTTTGCGACTCACGAGCATTTTACGCATGATCGTGCGATCGATGTCTTTAGTGCAGACTTAAACGGCACTCATTACAAGGAATCAAATTGCTTGTGAATGATTTCTTTCTAGAGTACTTTTGTATTCACTTGATTTCATGTATTAGGAAGTAATCACAACAGTAATTTGATTACCTTTGGAAGTACAAACATTGTTACCGTTACTTTCTCCCATTCTGTTTTCTAATGGCGCCCTTTTTCGTACAAGTTTCCAACCAAGAAATCTTTGAAGGTTTACCAAAATTGGTGGATTAAGAGGATACGTAATTCGTAATTCGGAGATTCGAATCCAATAACGGACAGCACAAAAGACCCGTTTTCGAACCGGCAGAAAACTCTGTTGTTTTGAAATTCTAAAGTAACCGGAGAAGTAACGGTGACTTTTTCAAATAATGGTCAATTGTTTTTCGTTTCGAGTAACCGAGTAATTTAATTGAATACTTTTTTAAGCAAAAGTAATTTTAATTGCAATTTATTACTATTTTTGCTTCTTCCAAGTAACGTGTACTAAGGCTGCTTGAGTGACACCAAGTGTCACGAAGGGCTTTCTGCGACCACCTTTCGGCTTAATGGATTGAGTGCTTTGATGAAGCTTTTGCATAGTTTTGCACTCGTTTCCGCGTTTAAAACAGTCAGCAGCTTTACGGTGCTTTTGTTCATCTTTTTTACGTGTGCAGCGGCTGGAACGTGTAGCAATGTGTCCTGATGTGCGGCGCTATACAGCTGCATGTTCGTGGGCGCGATCATTAAAACGTCTGCCTGTCTGGCCGATGTTCGTCTTTCCGCATGACATGGGAATTTCATACACCACTACTTGTGATACGAAGCACCGTAATGTGTTCAAAGAACGCGCCACGGGAGTGGCATGGAATTCCCATGCCATGCGGAAACACGTACATCGGCCAGACGGGCAAATATTTTAATGATCGCGCGCGCGAACTATGCAGCTGCAACAAGCAAGAGGTCAGGACACTTTGCTACAAATTGCAGCCGCTGCTAAATTACATTCTGCGTTGGTAAAACAAGAATTGTGGCTACGTATCCCTAAAGTTCCTAGATAAGAGCTTCCTACAAGTAGTGACATTCTTTGAAACGCCGACTGCATGACAGTGCCGGTTTTAGAAAGCGAATGGCGACGCACAGAAGAGGACTAAAATAATTCCTTGATATTTCTTTTTACAAGTAACGACAGCCAATACAAATGACAAAGCACATTCCGCTGGAACAAAATGGTGTCATTCAGTTCAGTCCTCTCCTGTGCGCCACCATTCGCTTCCTCAAACTTGTACCGTCACGCAGTCGGAGGCTTAAAGAAAGTATAACTTATTAAAGAGCTCTTATCTAAGAACTTTACAGAGGACTGAACTGAACGATGCCATTTTGTTCCAGCGGAATGTGTGTTGTCATTTGTATTGGTTGTCGTTACTGTTACTTGTTCAGATCATATCGAGGGATTTTAGGTATCCCGATCAGATATCTAAGGAGTTACACGAGGCCTTTAAGATAAAAAAGGCATAGATTGTATTAGTGACACATCAGTATCCTCATCGGCAAATGATACTCGATTTTCTTTTTTTTTTTTTTTTTGCAAAAGGCAGTAATGTGATTGGTCGTAGTCATTTCGGAGCAGCTATTGGAGCAGTCAAAAGTTCATTTTGGAGAAGCAAAAAGAGCTTTGGAGCATAACCACACACTTCATTTTCATTTATATCACAGCTGATGTGAGGAGGAGAGACGGCAAATATTCGAAGGAGAACAAACACTAGCTGTTTGGTGCGTGTGGAGGCACCAGACATGGCAACAAATAGACCACTGATGAAGGACAGCGCAAACTGCCATAAATGATTATTTTAGGTACGAAATCCCACTGAACAAATATTAAAATACAATAATTTTTAGCACCTAGATTTATTTGTCTTTCAAGTTGTAGGAATGGGGCTGTAACAAAACTGCAGTCCTTAATTCAGACAAAAAACAAAGCATAAAAAATAAACCTACAAAAGAGTTCATTTTTACCAGGGGTGGCCAAGCTGCGGCTCTTTGCGTGTTAAAGTGCGGCCCGCGGCTCCCTAAAAACCTAACATCGTCCCCCCCCCCCGCCTTTTCTGCCCCCTCCCGGTCGCACGAGCACTTACCAAAGAACAGAAAAGGAACGCGTTTTAAATTGAAAGACATACATTGCGGTTTGGTAGTCTTGTGCTACTGTTAGCTTACATACAGTTGGACTGCTTTTGACTCGGATAGATCTAAAGTATCCGAGTCAAACTTTAACTATAGTTAAAGTTTCATTTATTGCTCTAAAAAAAGTTTGGAGCCACCCTCCCCTTTCGCCCCCCCTTTTTCTGCGTCTCCGCTTCCAGGCGGCTCTTGGAAGACGAGGGGTTTTGTTTGCGGCTCTTAGGCCAGGTCAGCCTGGCCACCCCTGATATACAAATTCTTCCCTTACAGAAATGTCATATATGTCCCAGATATATTTTATATAAGGCCGTATATGGGCATATAAGTAGACATATAAGGTCATAAATTGCCATATAAGGGGTGAAATCAGGGCAGATATGGCAAGGTGACACCATATATGACGAAATATATTGCCAGATAAAGTCATATATGGTGCCAGGGGCTGCCATATATAACAGTATATGATGCCTGATACTCCTGTATATGGCACTATATGGTGCCAGTCAACATGTAAATGCAGGTAGCACACCGCGTCGGCCGGTATCGGGATTACGCCGGCCGGCCCATGGTAACAGGATGGCGGCGCCCGGCCATAGTCGCCGGTGAGCTACCGGCCTTGCTCACTGGCCAGTTCAGCCGTAGAAGTTACAGTGACTGGACGGGCTTTTGCTGTCTCCGCTGGCTAGTCTTTCCATGGAGGTTCCAGTAACTGGCCCGCATCGGTATTTGGCTCTCTTTGATGGCCAGTATTTGCATGGAAGTTCAGTAACTGGCCGGCATCGGTATTTTGCTGTCTTTGATGGCCAGTATTTACATGGAAGGTCAGTGACTGGCCGGCATTTGCACCACGTCTCGCTCTGCAGGAGTACCTTTCCCCTCAGCACATGGGTGCACTGCGGCGAAGCAAGAAACGCAGCATCGCGACGCTTAGTTCGCAATTGTCAGCTTCACTGCGGTATAGCAGTATAGCAGTATGCGGTGAGAAGCGCACTCAACAAAGCTAACTAACCCACCGGAACAGACCACGAGACTTACTGCGAAACTTCTGAGTACTGTCAGTGCTTGGTACGAAATCAAATTGAATAGTACCTTATTTGAGGCGATTATCGAAAGTCCTGACAACCCGCACAAGCTTTCCCTAACGATTCGGCCCGGTAGCGAGGCCTGCAGCTGTTCTATTTTCAGTAATATTTAAGTGAACTTAAGTTCTGGTGCAATGTTGGCGCAAATTCCTCACATTTTGGTCAAATTAAGCAGAGTGTAGCAGGGTAAGCACTTTGGTACTGTTTGGCGCAAATGACGCAGCAATCACATCACTGAAAGCGGTTACACTAACTTTAGGTTACACGGTCTGTACGAGTGACTATGTTGTTTGCCACGAGCATATATTAGATGGATTTCCCATGCGGCGAGCAAGTGTACCAAAATGCGTCTTTTGCGCATCGGGATGCAACCAGGAGCGTGCCAATCAGAGGGCAACATAGAGAACACGTAGGAAAGGCGCGATGACGAGGCAGCCAAGCGCACGTAGTCATTGATTCAAGTCGGGGGGGGGGATAAACAAAAGCACGTGGAGCGTTTGGGGGGTAAACAAACGTACGAGATGCGCAAAGAGCGGACGAACTTCTTTTGTGTCTGGTTTCGGCGCTTTGAACGTGATAATGAATCAACTCGCCCTAATCGCCTTCTTAATCGTAAAACACCGTTTTCTTCGTGAGACTGAGAAGGCAAAGGGAACGTCATGCTCATTATCCTCATGCAGATTGCGTTACTGGGCGGGAGACAGGTTCTTTGGTCTCGTTGTTCGCTTGGCACCACCACGGAAGCGCCCACTCCGTTCAAGCGGTCACTGTTAACGTTTCCCAAAAGTGGGAATTCTGCGCATTATGTGTTAAGCACCCAATGTGACGGGACAAGCGCCCGTGTCTATACCCAGTTTTCAGTGAAAATGAGGAGGGCGCTCTCCCGGTATTTTACGGTAGTTATATTTGTGTATTTTGGGGGCGAGGCTCCTTAGGGTCTAGCCTTGTCCGTCCGGCGTCCGTGCTCACATCGATTGCCATCCGATCTGTATTCTTAAAAAAAGAAAAAAAAAATGTTTGCGCAGTCGACAGGATTCGAACCTGTCCGGGGAGACCCCAACGGTTAAAGGATAACTGCAAAGAAAAAAAAGTATGTTTTTAAACAGCCTAATTGGGACAAACATGTCACGAAACAAATCTTCCGGAAAAAACAAATTTTTTCTAGCAATATTTACGCCACAGGACGTAATTTAGTCGGAGTCCCAACCTCTCCGCATTTGAAACTCCCGCTCTTTCGACGCCAACGGAGTGGTTGGTATACGTCACTCCGTGACGTATAGCAGCTACTCTGTGACGTATAATAGCAACTTTGTGGCGCGCGATTCAAAACGGGTGAAATAGCCGCAAACTAAAATCAGTCCTGCGCAATAAATATTGCTGTAAAAAATTTTGTTTCTGGCGGAAAAATTGTTTTGTGACATGCTTGTCCTAATTAGGCAGTTTAAAAATACACTTTTTTTTCTTTGCAGTTACCCTTTAACCACTCGGCCTGGACTGCGGGACGAGTAGGGGTCTCTGAGATGTGGTAGTAACTCTAGAGCTGGGGATGTCATGGTTGAAACGTTGCATGTAGCCGCTCAACGTCTATACAGGAGAGGGCGCTGCGGTCAAATGCGCATATAATCGCGTTAATCTTTGCATGCATTGGCTCAACGTTTATAGACGAGAGGGCGCTGCGGTCAAATGCTCAAATGCGTATATAACCACGTTCCATACCACACATTCTCTTTCTGACATGGACCGTTGACTTAAGCGGTGGAGATCCGTTCCCACGGCTTCTAGCGGATCCAAGCTGATCCGCTAGAAGAACCACTGGCTCTGCATTTCACCGACCATAAAGAGTAATAATGAAGTCGAAACGCAACCCGGAACTCAGCACTACCTATGAGCAATAAAAAAAATCAGCACCATCAGCACTACATATGAACAAAATCAGTATCATCAGCACCACCGGAGCTTCGCCCTAATCAACATCATTCACCACGTGGAGATGCGGTCATTTTTTCTATCGGCTTCGCGTTCTGTCTAGATGTGCTACGCTTAGAGTACTCTGTTCCCCGGTCTGCTAGTGGGCGCCGCCATATTGGTGTACCTATTGCAGAGCACTCGCAACTGTAGATTGTCATAATTCAAAAATGCGACTTTCCCAGCTTTAGATACGGTGTTGAAAAGGTGATATTGTTTTGCTCTGTCGCGACCTGTCTTAACATTTTCAGAGCACAGAGAAGCGTTTCCTGCGATTTCAGACAAAGCTTCAGATAACTGGCAACCATGATTTTAAAAAGATACCGGACCAAACATTTCAGTGTCCATAATAAGTGGCGCTCGATCTTTCCAGGAACTATACCCCGTTCCAGTGTTGCGGAGTTACTACTCCGGAGTTTCAATGATTCCGGAATCATTCCGCACTTTTGCGACCCCGGAATCGAAGGGGAATGGAATTGCAGCAGCGCTGGGGGGAATAGGAATGGAATTAGATGCCTCTCGCCCGGAATGGAGTGGGAGTGGAATGGACTCGGTCCTTATGCCAGCTGTGGCGATTTCTTAATCCTGCGGGCTGATGGCGCAATTCGAACAGCATCAATTGCACTGGAGGAGACTTGCCGCTTGGTTGTCTCACTGGCTTAAGCTGCGTCGATGATGAAAATGGCGCGCCCTCAGTGAAGCAACCAAAAGTGAATAGTTGTAGACGTCGTTCCCACCGCCGCGAGACCCGACAAAGCGGCTGCTGTAGTCATGCGCGATTAGCTTGTAGCTTTTAACCAGGGTGTTGAACCGAACCCGAACTGCAAAACGGAGCAAAACCGCTATTTTTAGTGGAACCGGAACAAAACTGTAATCGAATTCAAACATTTAACATTGAACCTGAACCGGAACGGAACCGCAATCTCATATGGCGGTTACCGGTTCATTGGAAACGGTTCGGGGTAGTAAAGATGTGAACCCTGCCTTCTTGCGGGTGGCGGCGCAGTAGTGAATTAAGTTTTCGCGATGGTGGGGTGAGCGGCTCAGTTTTGACAAGTTCAGACGGCAGCGACGCCATGAAGAAAGTTACACAATAAGGAAACAAATAAATACATTTCACGTCTGTCCGCAGCACGAATTGGTGTCGGCGAGTCGACGTGGAGGCGTACACTTTTATACTTTGTTTCACCTAACTACGAGCCACCGAAACCGATTGATAGCCCGGAGTGTGTCACGTGCCTTCCGGGTTAGGCAGTGCGACGCGGGGAGGGCGAAGTCTCGAGATAAGCTAAGAACTACGGAGTGCCTCGTGTAGCTTGTAGCGTCCATCGCGGTACATCGTAAGTTGTGACCAGACGTGTGCCCGTTACTTGAAAAGTGTAATGAATTACAATCGCAAATTACCGAGCCGCAAATCTAACGAATTACTGTCAGGAATTTCTTTCGCTGAAAAGTAACGGATTGCTTTACTGATTACATTACAAATTACTTTCACGCTACTTTTCCCGTACACTTATATCAGCCCTTACAAAATGATCAATGAGTTTCTAATGTATTCTAGAATACATTAGAAACTCAATAGAAACTTATTCATCATTTTTGTAAGGGAAGAAACCAATAGAAACAATTTTGATGTTTTCAAAAATGTTCTGCAATACTACTTTGCATTTCTCATACGCAAACATTATGGTGGTCATTGTAAGAATAAAACATTTTATTTAATACAAAGAATGTAGGTGCACTCCGTTCACCGGTAAGCTGGCAAGGCAGCGAAAGCTGCAACGTAGCACACCCGTCAGTTTACTACGGTTGATCGAACGCCATTTCATCGAAACACGTTTTCGAGAACGGGCACGTTTTATCGAAGCTCGGTTTACAGAAAGTGGAGCTTTAGTTTGGAAAAAACGCCGTTAATAGAAAAATAACGCGGTTTAAAAAAGAGACTCTCCTACTTCACGCATGTATCACTGAAGCGAGACGCACCCACCTCTGCAGTTTACGCTACGCTTCGCGGCTACAGTCTTCGGGGGCTCATTAGAAAATGCAGGCATGTACAAGTTACTAAAAATGTAATTAAGTTGAGTTCTGACTATTGGCCTCAAAAGTATTTTGAGTAGAGTAGAAATTACTCAAATGTAAAGTAATTAAGTAAATTACTAACCACCGTAAAAAGTAGCAAATTACTTCTAAAGTTACTTTTATATTTTTTTATGGTAACAAGAAAGTACATTAGGTTTTGATCCGTTAGCGAAATTCTGCTAGCCAAACATAAAGCGGCTTGTGTTTTCACAGAAATGCTTTAATAGCTGGTTCTACTATGCCTTCCTAAATATTTTGCCCTTTTTTGTTTTTGGTTCAGTGATGTACTGCGGATGTATCATTTTTACTTTGAGGTTTAGCACTGCCTGAGATTGATTTTGCAGAGAGTGTTTGCTTGTTTAGAGTGTTGCGTTCAAGTACATCTAAAAAGTACTTGAAGTAAAGTACAAAGTAAATAAGAGGTTATGTACTTCAAATAAAGTAGTAAGTACACCGGGTGCAATGTACTTGAAGTAAAGTACTATAAATACGATGTACTTTCAAAATAAAGTACAAGTACCTTTTAACACAATCTTTCATGATGCCTTTTCATCCCCTATAAAGTGTTTTTTTTACAGTGTATGCATTGTTTTAGGGGTAATCGTAGGTGCATCAGTTTTTATCGGAAATGGTGGCAAATATTGGATGAAGTCAAGCGCTACAGAGTAGTTGTTTTACTCTCGCTGACGAACTATTTAACACAATCAACTTATAAGGCACTTATTTGTATCGGTCTTATAGCCGTCATTACTTCACTTAGAGAAATGATCAGATGACGTCTCGAAAGACGATAGCGCGATTTCACATGATGATACACCATTTTTGTTTTCAAATTTAGGGAATGTATTTTGAAGTCAGGAGTTGTACTATCCTCGGAAAATACCAGAAATAAATACTTTAGTGAAGTACAAGTACATGCTCAGAGAATGTACTTCAAGTAAAGTACAAGCTTTCTAAACCTAGTTGAAGTAGTACTTTAAGTACCATGTACTTAAAGTACTTCCCAACACTGCTTGTTTATATTTTTTATGTAAAAACGTTGAGGGAATTACTAAGGTTTCTCGAACGATCTTCGAATCTTGGAAGACCTGCATATTCTGAGTTTTGAGAGGAAAGGCAACGCAAAGAGGTCACCCTTGCGTTGCCCTTTAGCACGCGATTCTTCAAGTACAGCACAAACTATCGAGAGCACCAGATGAGCTTCAGAGCGGGTGCTGCATTTTGTTGCCTTCTTTGAGTGAGGATGCAGTGTGTATCACTTCTGTAGTGGGCGACAGTTCCTACGTTAGGGAGAAGCGGGGACGAGCCCTTTCTTCAAATGCGTCGATCTCCTTAAGCTTCGGGACACAAAGAAACACAAGACCTTCGGCGTTAATCCCGCAGTTACTCGGCCTCACTTGCGACGTGTCTGTCCGCTCCCCGCGCCTCGTAGCAGGGTTATAGTTGCAGTGGAGGGCTCGTGAAAATTTTAAGGGGTTTCGGATCCTCCAAACCACTTTCCCCCACCTCCCCTGCCTACGCCACATGCTTCCCCCTCTTCGAAAATATCAGCTGATCTTCCAACATCTTATCTTATTTTTGTGCATAACATGTTTGATTGATAAGCAAACCTACCACTAAAATTCGAAAGTAATTTGTAATTTGAGTTGCAAGTTACTCGGAAAAAGTAATTAAGGTAAACTACTAATTACCGAAATAAAAATGTAATTCAAAGTTACTAAACTACTCAGAAAAGTAGTTAAACTACAGTCAACTTGAGTAGAGTAGTTGAACTACCCTTGGAAAAAGTAGTAGTTCAAAATCAGTATAATAAATGTATACTAACAGTGTACTTAGAGTGTGCACTACGTTACTTGTACTCATACTTCGTTTCAGCTTGGGTCGAGACGCAGCCAATGCTTACAAGCACGAGCGTGTGGCCCTGAACAGTGCCTGTACTGCACGAGCGCGCGTGCTTGGCAGGGACGCTGAAGCCTTCGAGCTCGCGCTTGTAGCATTGGCTGCGTCTGGACCCAAGCTGAAACGAAGTATAGTTTCACCCTTTGTAAAGCCAAAGAGTATACCTTTAATATTCCACAAGTACAGCTGTAGTATCCTATAAGTGTACTTTAAGGAAACTTTTGGCATACCATAAGGGTGTATATAGCACACTACGTGTATGCTCTTATTGTACTAAATGTACACTACCAGTACATGTATACAAGGTGTCCCAGATAACTTTCACCAAACTTTAAAAAGAACCGGGGCGTTCTGCGGGAGTGAAACCAACTGTACGCTGCTAAGAAGTCTCTTGCGAGAGTGCACGGAATTTTTTAGTTCACCTAGTTATTTAATTAGGACTAACAATCTAACTTTTAAAATCTTCGTTTAAAGGCCGTGGTGTGAGTTTGAAAGTTGTAGAGGCGCGATTAAGAAATACCCAATTAAACTATTTTCAAAATGCACTTTGCATTCTCCATTTCCTGGCCTTCAAAAAACACCCGCGAAATACAAGAAATACCGCGTGAGAACTCGCATCCTTAATCACGGCGCGCGGGCGCGCCGCAAAAATAACGGCGCGCGGGCGCGCCGCAAAAGTGGGTTCTTTGAAGACCTGAAAAAAGCACGAAAGCACATCATGTTGCAGACACTTCAATTGGGTGTTTCTCAATGCGCCCTGCAACTTTCCAATTGACATCTCGGCCCTTAAAAGAATATTTAAAAGGTTAGCTAATTAATCTTAATTATTTAGATAACCACTCGCATTCAAAAAATTTGTGCACTTTCGAAAGACGGTTGCTAACGCCAAACAGTTGATTTCACTCCTGCCGAGCGCTCCGGTGGTTTTAAGTATGGTGCAAATTATCTGGTGCGCCGTATATGTCGGGCGATCTGAATATAAAGAACGGTCTAAAATTGCCGGAGAAATCGGCGCCTGCATTTAAAAAGCTGACTTTTCAAAGGTGTTGTTTGAACGGCTGATTCCAACTTGTGACATTTCATGACATATAGCCCCATTTTTGTGAAATGTTAAGAAACGCCGTTGACAACTTAATTGATGATCATGCAGAGGCGCCACAATCGGGAGATGCACTCTTAAAAACGAGTTGTGAAATTTACGAGAAAACTCTTGGGAGTTCTATTTCCAAACATTTCTCGTCAAAATAACGTACAATCATTTTATAAAATTAGGAGGGAAAATTTGTAAAAAAAAATGAGACACCGCATTCTTAATTAAGTTGCGAGCATAGACGTGAAAATGACGATTGAATTATTTCCAAATCTTCATTCGTAAAAATAATGTACTGCCGTTTTCCTAAATTGACTAGGAAAGTCGTCATTTTTATTTCCGGCTATCTACGTGAAAAACTACGAGGAAATTTTTAAGAGCTCTATTTTCAAACATTCCTCCTGAAAATGACGTACCAGCGTCTCCTGAAACTGTGTGAGAAAAGCCACAAAGAAAAGGTGCATGGCATTTTTCAACTGAAAGTGTGTATGTGTAGCATGCAAACGTTATGATCAGTGTTCCTCACGTAATTGATAAGACAGAAATTGAAATCCTACTTATCACTTTATTCAAGTTTCCGAGCCTGCCTCAATGTACACTCCCCTTTGTGATGATGGTGGGCCATTACATCTTGCGTAAGAGAAGAAAAATTACCCTATGCCACCTTATGATATAACATCGCATAACTCGCTCAAAGGACCACTATGTGAGGAAGGAAAGAGAGATAGTAACAACTTCATCCTGACACAAGGGTGAGGAAAATCGAACAATAGCATTTCTGACAGTCTGATATGTCAGACATTGGTGGTGTGCCTTCTTTGCGTGCCCAGGGCTATGCTACAGGTAATAGTATTCATTGCAGGGCGCAACATTTACTTACTTCAAACCTTAGGCACCATAAAGAAAATGTGTGACAAACAATAGCCTTTTCCAGATTCAAGGTTGCAGCTGCTACATTTAAAGCCCATATGGATTCATGAAGGCCACAACGAAAACATCCGAGAATGGCCATTTTCCAGGGCTGCGCTAATATTAATATTTTATTTTAGCAGTTTAGTATAATACGGTATTCAATATTGGTTTCAAGATTAGTTGTACTACTGTAAACGACTTAATTTTTGCGAAGGCTTAGTTTTTGCGAGTTGATCAAAATTGCTTAAAATTGGTCATGCAAAAAAGTAACCCCATGGATGCGAATGCATTGAACATTACTCCTGATTGCAAAGTTTTGTACCTGAAAAGTATTTCCAAAACTCACACTTCATAAAATGTATGAAATATTGAGCTCGCGAAAATAAAGTCGTTTACGCCATTCAAACCTTTCAAAGCCCTCGCGAAGTCACCACTGCGATAAATTTACTTTGTTCAGTGCGCTTCTCCGCATGTGCCAGTGCGCTGCGGAGAATCGTTCTGGATTAAATCCCAAGAATAAGGCATTTGGACGTGGGACATACGCATACTTGATAAACTAGGATCTCCAAAATTTTCACATCGAAGGGCTTCCCAGGAGACTTCTCGGGTCCGCGTGCACTGTTACTCCGCAAGGGGCAGGCTCTCTGGGATGACAAGAAAAAACCCAGCGCCCTGAATGCTGTTTGAACCAACACTCGGTAGAGTTGAAAAGCCTGTGAAGCGCTCGCTTCTGGGACAAGCCGCTTACTTCCGGTGGCTTCATACCTGTCTGCTCGATGCACCATCTAGCCCCCTATAGTAGAAATCAGTGAGCGGACGTCACTTTTACTCTTGGCATGCAGTTCCCCAGGTTCCCATAGGTTGCAATCTGTTAGTCAAACTGAGTCAGGCTCTGCAGCCCTGTGGAAAATATCAATTCCACTATTTTAGACGTATAGACACACACATTTTGCGTGTACCTGAAAGAAGCTCTAACACAGAGGAAACAAAATGATTTTTCCTTTTTTTAATGCATATTTTTGTTTTGCTGGGAACATACATACAAGTCACATGCTACTATACATTCAGTGTTGGGGCTTAATTAATGATGAACACTTTTTCATAAACCTTCAAGCTTTTAGAGAAAATATTTAATATAATGGGTCGGACATAAATGGTTGCTATGAACTATCCTACACATTTACACATTACCTGATATAAAACCACTAGAGCAGGGTAAGGCTTTACTGCATCAAGTACAAATGTGTGGCCAATTAAAAGTTGGCATTTATTATATTTATTACTATTGGCTATTATTCTTTGACAGAAAGAATAACTGGGCGAGTTGGTAATGTTGGTAGTCTTTCAATTCCATCGAATATTCAGATTATTTTCGACATTTTTCATGTTTTGCTTTTTCTGACTACTCTGCTTTTTGAAGCGGCTTTCGCCGCCAATAAAAAACGTGACATCCTAACTCGCTTTATTTACACCATTTAATCGTAAACTTGGGAAAGCGTGCCGCTTCGGCATACGCAAACAGACAGCGTGTCTCTACGGCACAGGCATCAGCATAGGCAAGAAATCATGCTGCTCGCTCTTGTAACGTTTTCTCGCTCCCGCTTTATGAAACAAATCGGTGGCGAGAGGCTGTTGGAACTGTTTTGTATGTCTTTTTTAGGAGACCCACAAGGCAGCATCTGCACTGGACCGCAATGTTTTAGTGTCTGATCATGATGATGATAGCGCTCCGAAACCAAAGTCAAAACGAAACGATAATGCATTGTAACATCCTTTTTTCTTTGAGAAAAAGAAGACAGTCTCAACTATGACACTACAAAGTCACTGAGGTGTCGCGGTAACAGGTTTTTCCTAACAGGTCGGGGTGTGCGCTGTACCGATGGTTCTTGTGAGCTGTTCTTCCGAGCATCCGCTGTCTTTGGTGATTGATTGCTCGCTGATTCCTGCAGTGTGACTGGTGCTAGCTCTGATGCTGTATCAGCAGCGTCTGTGCCAGTAGTTACCTCTTGCATAGTTGTTGGGTTCTTCACTGGGCTTGCTGCCATTTGGCCAGGTGCAGGAACTTGTCGTAGATGTACTTTGTTCCTTCTCAGTGTTTTTCCGTGGGTGCTCACGTTGTATGATCTGGTTGTCACGGGTACTATGACTGTACCTTTTTCCCATCGTGATCCAGGGGTGAGCGGATGAACTCTGACGGTGTCCCCCTTTTTCAGAGTTGGGAGTTCGCTCGCAGTCTTGTTGTGGTAATCTTGCATCCGTCTCGTCTTGTTCTTCCACTCTGTTTTTCGGTTTAGAGTACGTGACTTCAGGAGTGCATTTGTTGTCGGTAGTGTGGTCCGAGTCCTGCCCATCAGTAGTTGTGGTGGGCTTGCCTTTCTGCTGTGGCATGGGGTGTTGCGGTGATCCAGAAAAGATAACTGTGGATCGAAACCACCCTCCAAGGCCTTCTTGAGAAGCGACTTTGCAGACTTGACAGCCGATTCAACCATTCCGTTCGATTGGGCATGACCTGGACTTGAGGTGTTGTGTTGAACTGCCACTGAGTAGCAAACTCGACAAATTGAGCACTGGCGAAATAAGGACCGTTGTCGCTGATGAGCACCGCAGGTATGCTATACCCGGCAATGTGTGCTTTGAGTTTCCTGATGATTGCAGAAGCTGTGGTTGAAGTCAGTTAGTCCACCTCCCAGAAGTTGCTGAAGTAATCGACTGTCACGAGGAAGTTTCGATTCTTGTATTCCATGATGTCGGTGCCAACTCCTCCCATGGATACGCTGGCTGCGGGTGAGGCATCAAAGGTTCCTTCGGTTGCGCATGGCTGTGCTTCTGGCACATCTCAAAGGACAGGATGAAATCTTTGATTTCAGCGTTCATTCCGGGCCAGGAAACACGCTCCCTTGCTTTTCGAAGGCAGCTCTCTGTCCCCAGGTGCGACGCATGGAGGGTCTGCTTTATGTCAGCACGCATACTCAGAGGTATGACTGCTCTCTGTCCCTCATAAACCACACCGTCCTCAATTGCAAGTTAGTCACGGAAGTTGAAGTATGCAGATGCTCCTTCCGGGAGACTGGACTTGTCTCTTGGCCATCCTTTCAGGATTAGTCGTGTCAGGTTTTGCAGCAGTTGGTCACTTCGGGACTGTTCCTTGATTGTCTCAAGGGTTTTAGGCCTTATGTGCCGACAACAGACAACATTGACCTCCTCTGCAGGTGAGTCACAACCTGTGTCTTTCAAGTAGGCTCTTGACATCGCATCTGCCACAACCAGTTCTTTACCTTGGCAGTGCTTGACTGTGAAGCCATATCTCTGCACTTGCAGCAACATGCTTTGTAGCCGCTCAGGTACCTTGTCCAGGGCTTCCTTTGTGATGCTCTGCAGTGGCTTGTGGTCAGAGATCACAGTGGTATGTCTGCCAAAGATATACTGGTGGAACCTATTCAGTAAAAGCAGATGGCCAACATCTCTTTCTCTCTCTGGGCATACCTGGTCGCAGTTGCTGTCAGAGCTCGGCTGGCATAGCAGATTGGACCTTCACTTTGTTGAATGCTCTGTCCTGATCATCAGTCCACGCCCACTCTGCATTCTTAGCTGCCAGTCTCCTGAGTGGCTCCATGATGTCGGACATACCTGTAACAAACCTTGCCAGATAGTTCAACATTGCACAAAACCGCAGGACTCCACTGACGTTTGAAGGTGCAGTCATGTTGACAATGGCTTTTGCCTTTTTGGGGTCGATCTCCAATCCACGTGATGTGAGCTTGTGATCCATGAAAGTAATCTTTTCATTGTTCAGTTTAAGCTTGGACTTAATAATTCGAATGCCTTGTTCTCGACATCTCTGCATAAAACTGTGAAGGTTTTTGTCGTGGTTCTTCTGTGCAACGTCTTTATTGGGGCCCTTTCCGTACACTATGGTGTCCGCCACACAGGTGACACCTAGGCCGTCCAACGCAGTCTGCAGCCGCTTTTGAAATATTTCGCTGCTAATTGTTAAACCAAAGGGTAGGCGAAGCCACTTGTGTCGTCCGAATGGCGTTTGAAATGTCTTGAGCAGACTAGACTCCGTGTCAAGCATGCAGTGCCAGTATCTATTACGCAGGTTGCAGAATACTCTTGCTTCTGTTAGTTCTGTCAACACATCCTCGAGGATTGGCAACGGGTGTCGTTCCATCTTGAGAGCTTGGTTGAGTGCTTGTGGATCGATGCAAATCCGCAGCCCACCCTCTTTCTTGGTGGCCACAACCATGTGACTGACCCACTGTGTAGGTTCATCAACCTCGGCGATGATTCTCTTTACCGTTGGTTTCATAAGCAGCTTCTGTAACTTCGGTTTGATGCTCGCTGGTACTCTGCAGATAGTCGACGCCTGAGGTTCAACCAACGGTTCGACTTTCAGGTGCCCTTGACCAGGAAAACAACCTTGTTCGTTTCCCAAGACATCTGGATACTTGCTCATCGGTAGTTCATGCTGTGACATCTTCTTGTTCAGGACAGTTGAGACAGGTCGTAGTTAATACTGATCAGTTCATTTTTTCAGGGGTTTCTCTTCCCAGCAGTGGTGCAAAGTGCTTGTCCACAGCGACAAACTCAATCGAGTACTTCTTCTGTGTCGTTGGATTTCTGAGATGGAGTCTGCACTTGCCCTTTGGAACAATGGTTGTTCCGTTGTACATCTTCAGGTGCGAGGGTGCTTCTTCAAGCTTCTTGTTTCGCACAAACTTTTCAGGAATCACATTCACAGATGCTCCGCCGTCGACCTGGAATCTGATCTTCTCACCGTTGTCTCTCATCTCAAGCACAACAAAGATGCCGTCCTTCTTCTGCAGAGAGAAAACTTCCTCAGAGCTTGAGTCACTCTCGTATATCGCTCTGACGCTGGCTCTCGACTTGCATTGCTTAGCAAAGCGATTTTTCTTTCTGCACTTGCTACATTCTTTACCCCATGCGGGACATGCAGTTTTGTTGAAAACGTGAGCCTTTCCACAGTACCTGCACGTTTCACGTTTTGTTGGGTGATGGCTTCACTGCGTGCTGCTTGAGTTTGGCTGACTTCATGGCGTGCAAGGGGTCTGTCTCTTGCTTGGTCATGCTGGGATCCTGCCCGAATGCCTTGAGCTGATTCGCCGACGTTTCGTGCACGATCGATGCATACCTTTGCGACAGTCTCTAGCTTTGGGCCCTCCAGTTTCAACAGTTTCATGCGGACCTCTTCATTGTTGATCACAAAAATGACTTGGTCGCGGATCAACTTGTCTTGCTGCCCTTCGTAGTTGCATGCAGTATTTCGCCTTCGTCTTGAGATCTGTGAGGAACGCATCGGAGGATTCACCCGGCTCTTGCTTCCTGCATCGCAGTAGGAGGTATCGGGCGTGCACTTCGTTTCTTCTGGGCGCCAAGTAGTTGTCGAACTTCTCCACCACAACGCTGAGCACTTTTCTTGGTTCTGGAAAGGTCGCTGTCGGCTCGCCGAAGTCCAACATATTGTATACATCGATGACGCCTGATCCCGCTAGAGTCAGCAGCAGTGCAACCTTTTGTTTGCCTGACTTGTTCTTTTGACCTGTCGGTGTCACGTACAGTTCGAAGCGTTGCTTAAAGGATTTCCAGTTGGCACGAAGGTCTCCGGTGAGGCACATTTTCTCTGGTGGCTCTTTCGCCATGTTGCTTGCCATTGTCTCGGTCGGCCTGCTATTATAATATCAGAACGCCGACTGAAAGCACTGAAAATAGACTTTTAGTATATTGATTTCGACCTAGCTTTTACGACGGGAAGTAGGATTCTAGTAGAAGTACTAGTTTTGTACGGACAAGAATACTTTCAGTACAACTCCATCTTACTACAAGCATACTCTGAGTACACTTGGAGTATACATTTAGCACGGAGATTACATTGAAAGTATACTTAGGTGCACTTCCAGTGTACTGATTTTGAACTACTTTTTACCACGGGTATGTACTATCGGGGAAAAATGAAATGCGAACAGAGGAGCGCGTGTCTTGCCATAGCAGGCTGCGCCACCGGAAGTGAGCCTAGGGGCGAGGTGCGTGGCCTACTCCGATGTGTTCACGCCCTTCGCTCCGCGCTCCCCAGCTTCGGCAGTGCGCCTCTCAGTGCGCTGAAAGCTATCACCGCTATCTTTGTCTGCTCGGCGCGTGGGCCGAGCTCCTTTGCACCGCACGCGCTGAGCCACCAAAGATAGCGGTGATAGCTTTCAGCGCACTGAGAGGCTCACTGCCGAAGCTTGGGGAGCGCCGAGCGAAGGCGTGAACACATCGGAGTAGGCCACGCACCCTCGCCCCAAGGCTCACTTCCAGGTGGCGCAGCCTGTACGGCAAGCCACGCGCTCCTCTGTTCGCATTTCATTTTTCCCCGATAGTACAAGTCTGCTTGAAAAATGTTAACACACCTGACCCATCCGTACTAGCCGCTTCGCGGCGAGAGAATTCGCTAAAACGAGGCTCATCGCCATCTTCTCGAAACGGTTTTTTTCTAAAAAGGATTCGATAAGCTTTGGTCGGTAAAACGACGTTCGCTAAAACGAGCTTCTCTACACCACATGCCTCCGGTCTTCGCGTTTGATAACGTCAGCAGCTTAGTGCTGCTTTTTTTTTTCAGTAACACAATGCTGCTGTTAAAGGCCATTTTTTCACGTTTAGGAAATAGAGGAATGGAATGGTGGAGTTCGGCCATTCCGGGAGTGGGAATGGGCCCATGCAGTGTCTCCATTACGAGGAGTTGAGGGGTGTGGAATTGTCGGAAACTCTAAGTCGCCGGAATGGAATTGGAATACAATGAAAATGCCCATTCCGCTGGAACCTTAAAAAATTGTTTGTTCGCTTATCTGCAAGTGAAGGAAACATAATTCCCCTACGTCGTCGCTGTCATATGTAGTTCAATATTTGCACCTTTGGTCGTGTCGGAACATGGCGTGAAGCATTGAATAGCATATCTATATGCACTAGATGGTTTCGAGAACTTGCTCGTGACCCTTGTGACGCGCTTATTATTTTTTTCTCTCGTAAGACTAACGGATTTACTGCAAGAACGAGGAAGAAGCGTGAGGAAATATTTGAGACGAGAGTCCTCTGCGTCAGGGACAGATCAGCGCCACTTTTCCTGAACTTCTCAACCTCGAATTTCTGCCACTACAGCCGCTGAATGAGCTGAGCTTGAGTATCGGCACTCCGTTCCCCGACATTGTTGTGGGCACCGCCACACTGGGGCTTGTGCAGAGCAGACGCAACTTCCGATCGTCATGATTCAGAAGTGCGACATCCTCAGGATTAGATTCGGTGTTAGGAAGCTCATGTAATATTGCTTTGCTCTGTCGCGAACTGTTTAAACTTTTGTGGAGGACGGAAACGCGTTTCCTGTGATTTCAGATAAAGCTTCAGATAACTGGCAACCATGATTTTAAGCCACAATATGGCCAAGTGTCGTTACTCTGAAGCGTAGCTTATTTAGTGGCACTACCTGCGACCTTTCAAAAGATGGCTCAAGTGCGCGTCGTCTGCTACAACATAAGTCATTTTTATTATTTCATACAATTAGTATGCTTTAAAAAATACAATCATAGAAAGTGATTTTAATTACAAAAAGAAAAGCTCTAATTAAAGAATCGTTGCTTAAATAGCTGTCCTTTTCTCTGAAACCGGTTTCTTGCGTAGAGTCGAGCTTGAAAATAGTCCCTCGATTTAAAAGTTTTTAAAACTAATCTAAATATAAAAACAAAAAAACAGCCTTACAGAGTACCAGCCCAGTTCCTCTAGCATACAATTAAAAATAAATGAGATCAGGTGTCAAAACCATATCTGAGAAAACCAAGAACGCGTTAAGGGAATTCTTTGAAATTTTACCTCAATTAAGTGGTGTTTACAAAACAACTGCTGGAGTTGCACTTCTAATACTTTTTATGCTGAGTTCCTATGTTTACCAAGGGCATTCCCTTAAACGTCGTGACTGCCTTATGAGCTGAAACTGAGTTACGACACTTCAAAATAGCATAAAAAAGGCTCCTTTTGAATAAATATAAAAAACTGAGTGCACTAATTAGAAAAAACACGCATTCACGAACCTAGACGAGGCCGTCCTCTATTCAATAAAAAGATAATAACGCATCTTGGATACGTTAAAAGTCTACAAACTTTGAATGCATAGAGGTATGCATTTAAAAATACCAAAACTTGCACTTTGCATGGAAACGCAGCGAAGCCACCGGTCTTCAAACAACACGGCGCCGTTTCGCACGGGAGACAAGATATGGCGCAAGCGGTCGCGACGCCAACTGTCGCCAACGAACGAGCATACGGCGCCGAGAACCGGCGCCATTAGCAGACGATCCTTTCGACTCAAAGCGTCGCGAGCTTTTTTGAGGTCAGCTGCCAATGCATTATTTCACCATCCTTACTAATAAAACAGATTGAATGGACACATAATCGTATAAAAAATGGTTTGTCGGGATATTGTGACTGTTTTTTGCTTTTTTTTTTTGGGGGGGGGGTACTTATGTCGACTGCTTTGCAGTTCCTTGTTGTTACAGGGCCTGTTTTGGGTTCTGCGACTTTCGCCGCTGAGGGACGCGCGCCGCTTTTGAGTCGAAAAGATCCTCTGCTAATGACGCCGGCTCTCGGCGCCGTATGCTCGTTCGTTAGCGGCAGTTGGCGTCGCGACCGTTTGCGCCATATCTTGTCTCCCGTGCGAAACGGCGCCGTATGGTTTGAAGACTGGTTGCTTCGCTGCGTTTCCATAGGGGTGAAGCCTTTTTCTTTCTTAACTTTTACCTCAGTTAAGTTCACTCTTTGCAAATTTTATAAAACAAATGCACCATCTGTGGGCAACGCTGCACAAACTCGTGGGGCGATACGTTAAGAAATCGAATTTTGCGGTCGATATAAAGAGCCTGGCCGCTAGTTGGGACACCCGGTACTTTGGTTGTCTGTGCTTGCGCGTTCACACTTGTGTTAGCAAGGGCAGAAAGATCGAGCTGAAGGCAGAGCTTCTAGTCTCAGCTTAAGGGTAAACGGAGTTTGGCAGCCGCTGGTGTGCGCGAGCACACACACTAAAACTGACGTCATAGTCCTCCATTCACACTTAAGGTGACAGTAAAATGTATGGGCTCCAGGCTAAAGGAGATTATAGATAGGCTTTTTATCTTTAGAAGTGAAAGCGTACTTCTTAGACCAATTAATCGCCTACCTTTTGCACCAGACCCGACTGTTGAGATGAAAAGCCTGTCTTTGCATTTTTCCCCGGAGCTCACACATTTCACAGCCATCTTGAGCGTACATGGAGGACTATGACGTTAATTTCGTTGCGTGTGCTCGCGCATACCGGTGGCTGCTGGCTCGTGGAAACATCGTGCGCCACTTATTATGGACTCTGAAATGTTTGGTTCAGCATCCCTTTAAGCAGCAAGAGTGCCGTTACTCTGAAGCGTAGCTTATTTAGTGGATCTAGGCCACACGACACCCATGGGTGTCGTGTGGCCTAGAGGAGAGGCCGACAGAGCCCCCAGTTTTAGTGCACCCTAATTAAACTTAAAAAACTACAGCATAAAAAAAAGTTTGTAATGTTGTTTAATAATTTGTACCATAAAACCTTGCCAATATATTTAATTATTCTGCCTGCTTTCCATCAGAGTTAGTGGAGGAATATGCCTTTGGCAACCCAAGACAAATACCAACTAGCCCAGCATTCAGTATTGAGGAATATTAAATTGATTCGTCTGAAGTTTTATGGTGTAAAAACGACGCGGCGGACGTCCTATTTCAGTGTCTGATAAAAGTTGTTCTAATTCCGTAACTTGACTTCTCACATGTAAGTCTTTTGAAGATTAGCCTGAGCCAGGCGCTCAAGATAATCTCTCTGCCTTTTAATCATCCTCTCCCCCCCCTCTTTTTATTTCTCTCCCGCTCTCTCTGCACGCGCTACTTTCACCGGGAAGATGAGAATAATTGCTTTAGCGTAGTGTTTGAATCATGTAGAGGGATTCAAACCTTTTTCATCGCATACAAATGCTAACATGTTTTAGATTTTGTTTTTCCCCAATACACTGCAGCTGTTCTGACCGACAGCTGAGTTCGGCTCGACATGCTCTTTTAAAAGACGACAAAGATAAATCTTTTTATTCTAGTTTCACGTTCCACATGAATTCCTTCTCGCGCATTCGGGAAAAAACCAGTACACGCACACACAATCTTAAATTTTTAGAAGCGCACATTTCAAAGATTCCCTTTTCCATTCCATGCCAACGAACCAGAGACAATGGAGTCGCCCTTCAAATTAACGGAGAAGATCCCATTCGCTAACTTCGGAGACAACACGCCCAGTTGTCGACACCTGCATTAGCCGCACAAAAGGGAACTGACGGCTGCAGAACCACGGCCATAGTCAGTGCCGAGAGACTGGATACCCTCTTTGAGAGCTCCGTCTCCCGTTTCCCGACGTCTCCGAGAAAGTTTTGTGTCCATCTACGTTAAGGAGCCTTCCCCCAGGGCCCCGGAGAAGAACATTGACGTGTTGACGGTCTCGCTGAGGCAGTGGAGTCGTAGCTTTCGTCCACGGAAGGTCGTTGGGGAACTATAGGCTCGTGTACGTTCGTCGAACGTTTTGCAGGCCGACTATACGCTCAAGACTGTACCGCTTCGGGGCCGATTGTGCTGCTTCACTGGTCAGTGCCTCTCCTCTATCTCTTCGTTATTCCCTAAAAATAAAAACAACAATAAAGTAATAGTATTTGAAAGCTTATAAATGCGAGAAGAGAATGTACATGCAGACGATATGACCGCAGGAGGATCCGATGGAGCCAACCAAGAAACACCAAAAGTTCACCGTTACGGTGTTTCGTTGTCTTTGTGTGTTTGTTTGACCGGCGCTCAACCTAAACCGAGTATGGACAGTAAATGCGCCGTAATGCTGTTTTTTTTGTGTGCGTGATTGGTTTAGCTTGCGGTAGCAAACGCAGAAAAACGAGCGGCGTGACGATGCACTTTTTACGCGGCTTGATTGGCTCCATCGGATAGCGGCGGTTGTGCTCAAAACTTAAAGTGGAATTGAGTATTCGCGACTCCAGCAAAACGAACGGCACCTAGCGGGAAAACACTGAACTGGCCGGAACAGGTCCCTTCGCGATTTCTGCTCGTCTCTTCTGGCTTCCGTATTTCCATGTTGTCGGTGGTTTGAGCGACAAAACAGTTCTACCGGTGACTGTGTCGTAACCGTAGTATCGCCTTATGACCCGGGTTGCTCTGCACGCGACATATATGTAACCGCGTGAGCCAGACATTCTGCGTTTCTCAACGTTCACCGGCCAGCACCGTGGAAGGACAGTGGGCAGTCCTTTCCTAATTTCCTTGAAGGAAGTCCAGCCTCTGGAAGTTCGCTTACCCCAACACATCGCCTCAGGTTCGAAACGTGGAAGATAAAACGCGGGGGAACCAATTTTGAGTCCAATGCTTACTTGCTGCTGCCCCAGCGTTGTGCGTTGAGCTGGCACATGGCACGGCACGACCTGGATTCGACCGCCATATTTGCCTGATAGTGGCGTCTCCTATAGGTCGCTGGAGTCGCGAATAGAAACGAGGGAAACTAAGCCTCGAGGCAAGTAAAATAAAATTAAGGACAGCAAAGCCTAAAATGCCAGACGCAGCCAAGCTTTTTTTTTTCGCAAAAACATTTATGTGTTGTGTTACCAGTTTTTTTTTTGTATCAGTGTTATGTTTTTTTAATGCCCTAGTCTCACTGGAGCGACAAACAGGAACAACTGACCCTCACAAGCCTCAAGCACGTGCTGGATGCGTGCGAGGGCATCTTGGGCAGGCTTGTTTGCAGTCACTCGTGCTTTTACGTCACGAGTACCGACTGCAAGCCCACCAAAGGTACCTTCGCGGGCCTGTTGCACGTGCTTGAGGAGTTTTCGCGCGCTGGCTGTGCTCTCAGGTCGTTGCACTCGCCAGTAGAGATCTGTGAGACGCTTCGTGGCGCTCGCAACCAACCCAAACTACCAAACCAGAGCCATGTATTGGGAGAGTTTGACCATTTATCGGTTTGAATAGGCAAGCATCTCGTGGCCAACCAAAGGTCTCGAAACAGCCCCTAGCTGTGGTCGTGAGCTCTATAAATGTGACTCGCCTATTATAAAGGGAAACTGAAGCGGTTCTGTATTCGAGGTAAAACACGTAAATCGTCTTCATTTGGCCTTGTGGATAACGAATATCAAGATTTTTCTTTTTTTTTTCAATTTGGTGCATGCAGGCTGCAGAAATTAATTTTTAAAGTACCAGGTACTTCCCGGGCGTGACGTCATATTAGGAGCTTTCGGAATCCCTGCTCTCGCGCATCTTCAGCGCCTGTCAAAGCTGTGCACGCGCACTCTTGCTATTTTCGAAAAGGTCAGAAATAGACGTCACGACTGGCGTCAGTGCGGACAAATATACCAGGGTCGCTAAACTCGTCAAACACAAAGTTGGGGCCGAAGTTCGAGGAGCGTGCTGATTGGATTTTCGCGACGATGACGTCACGCCAGACGAGATGTCAATCATTCAAACTCTCTCGGTGCTCAAATTCAAACGATATTGAGAAACACAAAGTCGCAGTGAGCCTCATCAGAGCGCGCGCGAGCAACACCGTGGGGCCAGCCGATTGAACGGCTGCACTGATGACGCCGCGCCCGCGTGTCCCTACATCCCTACGCCACGTTAAAGGGACCATGAAATGACCTTTTTACTTTTGCCAGATAACTTTTACATTAAACCTTCAACGTTCACTGAATGCCGAACAGGCATCCGTTTTCGTCTCGGTTTATTAACTTCTACACAAAACATTAATGAAATATCGACTTTTTCTTTCTCTCAACTGACCGCAAAACAAATTGCGGCGTAATTTTGACGGTCGTGACGTACCCTGTTTCCGGAACGGGAAGTTCTCTCGGCTGTAAAATGGGAGCGTCAGCGGCGGCGAGTTGGGGGTGCGCCGGTATGTTTTACTGCGCTGATGGCGCTCATGTCACTGACGTATTTTCTGAATCGGCGCCCCTCATCGCCGCGATAGCCATGGACACATCGCAGCTGAGCGAAATTCAGTGATATATTTTGCGCTACAGCGACAGCATGGGACTAGTCCCATACGCCGGTATGCCTGTTGGGAAGTGCGGCGAGTCTTCCGGTGAAGACTCCAAAAGTCAACCCAACAATCATTGTTGCTAAAAGGCGGCCCGTGTCAGTCGTTTGCAAAGCGACGTAGATAGAAACAAATTGCCGCGGCGTTTTTCCGCGGCCTCGGAGATGCAAGAGCGAGCCGACGTTAAAAAAGATACGTTTGAACAACGACAGTGTCAGCAAGAGCCACGTAAATACCTGTTCACACTCGGAGCGGACGCGCGCGTTTGATGGAAGTGCTGTATTCGCGCTGTTGGTAAGCGCTTCGGGACCGATCTTTTACGATTGCAACTCGATACTGACCTGACACTCTGCAAAGGAAGGTTGGACCGGCATTGCACCTAGCTCCCACGAACTGCTATAGCTCGACAGTGACGTGCAGCCGTGTCAGAATAAAATTGGCATACTAATAACAAAGTGTACATACCGTGTTACGAAGGTAATCCATACGGTGTTTATTTGAGCTCTATATCACACAAAACAAGAAGATCGAATCCACGAGAGTCCCTTTTCGACGACAGTGTTCGTCAACACTGCCCCGGAAAACAAGGGGAAGAGATTGACCTCACCTCTTAATATAAAATTTAGGTCAGCGATCAAACTATAATATGGGAAGGGTCCACAAGGGTCGCGCGGGCATATTCCATTCAGCACGCCAGCCGGTCATGGGCAGACGGTCTTGGCCAAGTACCGTTGAAGCAACGCTGCAGAGAGTCGGAGTGCCTGCTAGGCCTATCTGCCGAGTTCGCTTGGTCGCGGGTCGGTGAATTCGTAGCCGTTCTCGCTTTTCTCGGGTGTTTGTGGATCTAGCGTTCTTGTTCGTCGTGGTCTGTTTCAAGTACTTTTTTTCTTGCTGCTTGAGGTCGGGACGCGCGAGAAGAACACGTAGAAAAATAAACGTTCCTTGATCGTCGCGGCCACGTAACTGAGCGACGCTGTCGGACCGTGGTCAGACCCACAGTCGGACCTACCACCCTATTGCGCACGCGCAGTAGTTGCTTGGTTTACCACACGATAGATGGCGTTTGGCTCTCAGCATTATCAAATTTGGCAATTTTCGTCACATCTCTAATTATGCTACAAAATGTGGATCTGAATATTATTTAACAAAACTTTTAGGAAACATTCGCCGGCTATTTATTGTGTATACGATCGCGGTGCTGGTGAGGTAGGCTCTCACCCAATAGGCGACATGGATTCGGCTGACGTGTAGCAATAGACCATTTGCTGTCTTACCCAAGCATCAGGGAGAATGCAGGGATTGGTGTTCCACGCGCCACACGCGCACGCCTTTCCTGTATAATAGATTCGAAGTAAATAAACAAAAGAAAGCATTGACGAACGCGCGTGCAAGATGCCATTTGTTTTAGGTATTTGCTTTAGAAAATTTACTACTGCTGAGGCCAGCACGTGCGGCGCGTGGAACACCAATCCCTGCATTCTCCTTGATGCTTGGGTAAGACAGCAAATGGTCTATTCCGCGGATGCATCGCAGTGAAAAGGCAGAGAGCTTTCGAAGGAAAGAAGGCGCAAAAGAGTCCAGTTTCCTTTTAAAAGTTCTATAGCGAATAATTTTTTTGGCTCCCTATTTTTGTGTTTTTGTGTTTCTTTTCACACCTTTTACGGCGATCGGTGGATGAAATTCTTGTGAATCCTCTTAACTTTCTCGTCGGAAGATCGTCGTTTGAGGAAGTTATCGGTGACGACAAAGCGACGTTTCACAACTTTGGGAAGGAGTTATTTGAGGCCAAAATCTTAGCTTCGCAATCTAGGCGAAAACTGAACTTCTTGATATTGTGGAGCCGCGCGCGGAGTACGCAGTTTTTGAGCTCATCTTCCGCCACTGTCGACCGTTACCGGGGCCACCGAGAGGCGGTGTGGGAAGTGACGTCGGTAGTGTTTGAAAGGTGAGGGAGCGACAGGGGATGGCGAGAGAAGAACGGGGGAAGGAAAATGAAAAGGGGGACGACCAACACACACACACAAACATACACAAAATTCACGGCCAGAACTAGGGATGCCGCGAACTTTTTTCGAACCGAAGTTTCGATGATCGAATCAAGCGGTTCGAAAGGTTCGAAAGATTTCGATTTTCGAACTTTGTTTATCGTAAAATTTGACAGAAGTCGAATTTTCGACCTTGTTAAACTAAGAAGTTCGACGCTTTTCGATCTTTCGAACTTCTCGTACTAAAAAGCTCGAAGCTTTTCGAACTTTCGAACTTCCTACGCCAAGGAGTTCGATAATTTTTGAACTTTCGAACTTATTTACCAAGAGAGAATATTTATCATATTAAGAGAATATTTATCATATTTGTTGATGCATGTTCTTCGCATTTCTAACGCGCTCGCATGGTTTTTTGTTATATTTCAGTAATTTTGTAGTCATGATTTTAAGATACAACCTATCACTAGCGTTCTTACCTTATTTTTTTACGTGCTCTGTTGGGCTTATTGCAAGACGGTATCAGTGGCCCCATTGTTATGTTATCTATACACCCTTTGAACTTGTGTATGTTTTTTCTTTCTTTTTTGTGACCTCCAGTGGACCACATTTGTTGGTTTACTCTGTTTAGTTACGTCTTTTATTTCTTGTTGTCCCACCCTGCTTGGGCGTGAAATGGCTTGCAGTAGGAATAAATAAATAAATAAATAAATCAAGAGAATTCGAAAAGTTTGGAACTTTCGAATCCTGAAAAATCAAAAGTTCGACGAACTTCAAACTTTTAGGGTAAAAGTTCGACGTTCGTCGAACTTCGAAAGACCGGCGGACGGTTTCATTTGAATTCAAGTAGTGAGGTACATTCCTATTTTTTTTTCTCTCGAATTTTTACATGCGGTTCTGCGTTCCTTACGAAAGACAATACCGTTTATTACAACGTTCTGGCACGCTAAGTTTTAAAGAAATAAATACCCGAATGAGCTAGGAAGGACGACGGGTTTTTGACGATTGTCGTTTGTGCCATATTTGAAAGGCGCTAAAGCCGAAGCTATTTATGCTATAGATGTTAAACTTTTTAAGAATGATCTTTGTATAGCCTAGGTAAGCTTCGTCTTAAGATGTGATTATTGTTATTCATGATGAGTTTAGAAGAAATATCCAAACATGTATCTACGGGCAATTACGCCCTAAACTTGGTTTTTTTTTTTCGTCTAAGTTGTTTGAGGTATCGGATTTAAATTAACACCACAGACTGTTTATATAATAGCCATCTGCAGAATACAAAATAATGTATTTATTGTTTTTTTTCACGTTGAGGAATAAATTAACTCATGGGGGAAGATTTGTAAGTATGGTCAAGTTCAGCACGTCAATAAAAAAAACTTCTTTTTTTACGTTTTTGGGAAGTGCTTTTTTTAGCCTGTCCACATTTTGGTAGGAGAAACTTGTTTCGAACTTCTGAGCTTCTGAATATGCAAGAATACAACACTTCCAACGAAATCTTTATAGTTTCTTTTTTTCTCCAGCTTTTTATCCCCGCATTTATTGCTATGTTTATTTTTCTTTTACCAATGACACAGTTATTTAGGTCAAAAAGACATAGCTTTGAACTTCGGAACCTCAAACAAGTGACAAGTAGTGGCTTCTGACAACGAGTTTCCGACAATGACCATCTACTACGCGATCTTTTGTGCAGTGAAGAGCGACAGTAGCTATACATATACATTAGATAATTTCAGATTAAAATAAGCTCGACACGCCCTCTTTCCCCGTATTGTTTTCTTTAACAGTCCGAAATATCTGGAAGGGGGGGGGGAAGGGGGCTAGAGCACCCCCCCCCCCCCACTCCCCCGTTTTTCCTCTTCCGACGCCACTTGTATGGTAGAACGCTCCTCGACCTCGAGTTGTGTCGGCTTCCGTGCCTTTTGCTCAGCGTTTCCTCCGTCCCGGAAAATAAACCTCCAGGACAATTACAAACTATATGCCAGCGTCACTCGGGCGGCGTTCGATCGGATTCCTACCAGCGTCCAAGGGGTGGGGAGGTAGTTTGCCAGGTCGCTTCAAGGTTTTTCTGAGCCTCAACATCCTGCCCACCCCTGGCCGTTTCGAACTGGATGGGTATCGTAAAACAGTGCGTTCGTGTGATCACTACTGCGCTATGCACGTTAAAGACCCCCTGAGCTGGCGGTCAAACTTACTGATCTATGGTCACACGCCACTCTGCACTGGCAAATATTCCAGCACATCCGGGACACTCGTCGTCTCATTTAATTGCCTGACCAACTTCGCGGAGTCTAAATCTCACACCCTAACTTTTCTAAACCTGATTTCGTGAAATCCAGTGAGTCGCGAAAACGTTATTTCAAACTGAAACTGTGGAGGAACATAAAAACCAAACTTCGAACTTTGAAAACTTGGACTTAAAAAAATTCAAAATCTTCGAAGTTTTTTTTTCGAAATTAGCTTCAAAAGAGAATTGAAACCGTCGCACTTTTCGAACTTTATGTAAAGAGAAGTTCGAAATCTTCGAAGTTTTCAAACTTTATGTCTATAAAAATTCGAAGCGCTCGAGTTTGTCGAATTCTATATCCAAAGAATTTCGAAATCTTAAAATTTTTCGAACTTCAGATCCCAAGAATTTCAAATTTTTCGAATATCTCGAATTTTTAAATGAGGAAAGTTCAAAATCTTCGAATTTATCGAACCTCAAGTAAAAAAAAATATATTCCAAATATTCGAACCTGAAATTTTAGAAACCGTGAAAGCTTTGAACTTTTTGAATTCGAAACTCCACTGTGATCGAAAACTGCGAATTTTTCGAATTCGAACCTCGGTCGGTACGAAAATATCGAAATTTTTCTATTGCGAATCTCAGTTCGCTTCGAAAATATCGAAACCTTTCGAAATCGAACCTAGAGTGGTTCGCGACATCCCTAGTCAGAACGTGCCGTACAAAATGTTCGGGCGAGAGAAAGATGGGGGGGGGGGGGTAGTAAAGAAAGGGGACATCCCTTTCCCCGTTTCTTTTATTATACATTTCTGAAATGTCTGGGCACTACATGAGGGGTTATGGTCCGAGGCTGAGGCAATGTTCCAATTGGTTTTAAAAGTTCGCGTTCCACGGACTCACGAGCGGCCTTGTCAGGCCAAAGCGACAGGCTCGTGCCACTGCTCGTAGTGTGCAGGCGCGTGCAATGACGTCCTTTTACACTTCCCACCCTTGACGTCAAGCTCAGGATTATCAGCTGTGGACCACAAATTCGATGGTGCGTGTTCGAATTGACGGTGACTAGTTTGATTGTTCACTATAGAAACTTGAAGTCATCGTGTTCTTAAAATATCACCGTCGATATTGACAACCTGACATTACTCTTACTTACACGTAGTACAGCGCGCAGGATAAACTAGATTTTACAAAGAAACAACAAAACACTAAAATGGAAAAAAAAACACACTCGCAGTTCTTAAAAATAAAAAATTACACCATCTTCCCGAGGGGAACCATGGGGTGATGCGGAGCATCGTGTTGGTTCCGAGGAAAGAGTCAGTTGCGTGCTGACGTCGAGAGATGGCGCCACCGACTGCCCTAGCGTAACACCCTACGCGAGCCTTCGTCGCGGCTCGCGGCAGAGAAACTTGGAACGCTCGCCGCTCGCCGTTTATTTTTTTTTCACACTTGAAGGAGAGGAGTCTAGAGGAGGAGAGTTGCGCGTGCGCGCGCGGTGTGAGTACAATCGAACGCACGCGCAGTGCACGCAGCTGGTAGAGAGAGAGAGCTGAGAGAGTAACGCGCAGCTGTTGGAGAGAGGGAAGGAGGAGAGTTGCGCGTGCGTAGTGTGGGTGCGGACTACGACGCCGTGGGACATAGACCCGAGCAAGAGATGCTCCGCATCTAAAAAACCGTAAAACAACTGTGAGTCTCTGTCCTTCGTGTATCTCACTGTTTTAGTCCTTCTGTGTGAACAATTTCTCTTGTTTCCGTTGATGAAAACATAATGAATGCCAGTTTGACTAATCTTGGAAAGCCAACCACACCGAGCTTTTTGGTCGCCTACGTGGCCAATAGTCAGTATACTTAAAAAAATAAAACGGTAAAATGATTTTTTCCCGTCGACGGGGGTACAACTGCCCAGAGGTGAACTATGCCCGTAGGCGGGCAGCGCTACTCAGCTGGTTCTGACCTAGCCACGTCGGGCTACACTTTGATGCCGAGAGAAAGCAAAGGGACGGCAGTGACGTTTTTCAGTAAATTCTGCTTTATTGGTGGAAATAAGAACGATATGAGACTGTCAACTTTGACGGTGTTGATTTTAGAATGCAATTACCCAAGCCTGCGCCGTGCCTTTTAGAGCCCAAGAAACATGTCGGTCGCAGCTGTTAATCTTTGTTGTGACGTCACACGTATAAACCACAGTCGTCTCCGCTCTCTCTCTCGTGCGGTTCTTGTTCGGCGCTTTGGGAGTGGCAGAGATTTTTCGCCCCTTCAATTAAAAAACGACACCAAGATAAACGGACCTGCGGGTTTGTGAGAAATGACATATTTGCGGCATTCTTTCGGCCACTCCCCCGCTACGTCATAGCGCAAAGAAAGTTTGTGTTCCAGGCTCACTGAAGTTGAATCCAGTGAGCCTGTAACATTTTGGTGGCAGCGGTGGATAATATCTAAACTTCGATGGCGAACCCACAGCACTTTCGTTGTTTTACTTTTCACAGAGGTCTTTTTCACCTCTCCCTCGTAGCTCGATATCACTCTTTGTTCCGCTTTTCACGGTTTAGTTCAACTTTGCATTAATTAAATGTGTGCGATGCGCAGAAAGATGACTGTCGTGTAAAGAGTTGTGATGTTTTCGATGGCGATCATTAGCACACCATCCAGACTCTTCGACGCCGTGGTCTGTCGAAGCTTCCGTCATGTCAGTAACATCCAGTAAGTCACACCCACTGCAAGACACATGACGAACTATCAGGCGTTCTGTCTTAGGCACCTGGCTAGAGTTGACCATAAACCAAAGTCAAGTTTTTTTGTTTTTTTTAGCAGGTTGCGAACCAGCACTTATGTGTGCCCTATGTGTATCTTTCCTGTGTCTTCGTTCTTGTGCGAGATCGAAACAAGACAAGCCATGGCTAGGATTCGCGTGGCGCTGTCATGTCAGCAATTACCGCTATCATTCAGGCTAAAGGCCGGCCAGAATCAGAAGACGATCTAGAAAACGGAGCGAGATAATCGCTCATACGTTGTGATTCAAGCGAGGCAAGGCAAAGCTAAAGCTTTCTGCACAATTCGTTGCCGATAAACGTGCCTAATAGTGCCGCGACCCTTATGATTTTGTACTGAAGTGAGCGATAAAGGGCGTTGCCATTTTTGTTTGCCTGAGAGGCATCTCGAGCTCTGCGTTAGGGGCAAACCCTAACCCAAACATAATTTTTGTTAAGCGTATGCGCAGTGGTGAGACCCTATTTCTTAGAAGTTACCTAACGTTAGGGTCCCCTATTCAAAAACTCCCAATTGACTAAAAATTATTTTTTATACGTCACGTGACAAACGCAATATTTTGAAGTTGGATTTTATACCAAATCGTAAACCATTACAAGCACCGTTATAAAAATCTGCCAAGATGGAATCGAACGAAAAGTAACAACATTTCACGGCAAGCAAGCCTAACTGGTTTTGTCAAACTAATTCCCAATATTTGGAAATTATCTTTGAATGGTCATCAGCAGAAAAATATATAACCCCCGCAGAGTGCCTATTTTCACCTGCCAGCGTTCAGGACTAAGGAAAGTATTATATGACATACTTAAATATTAAAAGAATCAAGCGTGAAAAAAAATCTAGTGAAAAAACCCTTAAGCCGGTGTCGCACTGCTGCAATAGAAAAGACAGTCAGCAAACACGAGTCACCGCAATATCCGCGTGGTTCGAATGTCGCGTGCCAAAAAGGTATCTTTGAACTCATTGCCATGCGGCATTCGAAGCACGGATCTCGCGGCGGCTCGCGTTCGAATCTCTTTGCAGACTGTCTTTTGTGTGTCGTATAAGGAGTATGAACCCGGCTTTTGTGCTATCTTGAGCGAGCGTTTTCCCTGGCTCCAAGAAAGAAACAACTGAATATATGTTTTTTGTTTTTTTAAATGCGGGCGTACCAAAATACGAAGCTTGATATATAAAACCAACGAATAAGCAAAATATGTGCACAGGAAAAGCAGAAACACGCCATGTTTAATTTTCTTTCTGTTTCATGTTTCGTCCAGAACCCAGCGATGTCGGCTCGTACGCGATATCCGTCGTCATCACCTTTTTGGGCTGTACTTGCATTTTCGTAACACTCGATAAATTTCTAAAAGTTGACTTTCGATCAGGGGCGGATTTAGAGGAAACGAGATTTAGGGCAGGAAACGAGGGAGAGAGGGAGGGGGCTCCTAAACATAAGGTGCGCTGACCAATACCTGACCCCCCCCCCCTCAGGAAATTCCTGCATCCGCCCCTGCTTTCGATAGTATCGATGGTTAACCGAGAGCAAGCTACCGATCGTGGACTATCGATAGTACTATCGACAGTTCACTATCGATAGTTTATTGATAGGAAGCGCTGGATTGTACTATCGATAGTCCCCTATCGATGGTTTCGACACTATCGATAGTTTTGGAAAAACTATCGATACTATCGACCAGGGTTGGGCAGAAATACTCAAAAATGTTTTTGGAAATACAAATACTGGGATACATTAAAATAGTAGCTAGAATACTGATACTGAAATATATCTGTAAAAGTGTATCGCGATACGTATCGGAAATACATTCTAAATAGAGGCAAAAAGTATTTGGAAATACAAATACAGGAATACATTTAAGGGAGGGCAGAAATACAAATACAGAGATACTGACACTGCAATACATTTTTCAAATTTGTTTGAGACGTCAAACGAGATGAAGCTTGAGGTTGGAGGTGGAAGTTTTTGATCCTGAAATTACTTTTCCGTAGGCTTGGCACTTTGCCTTGGAGGTAGTGATTTCGGACGACGAGGGGTCTTCAATGGGCTCAAAATAAACGTTCCATCAATGACTGACCGCGGTTCCTTGCTTGACATCCTGTCTGTCTGACGAGAGATGCGAAAAGACTTCGACCTCTAAATAAATTCTATGTCATCTTAAATATCATTAAAACGTCACCACGCCCCTGTCCAATAAGGACGCCCCTGTCAACATTTATCACATGACGTCATGGTGGAATGAACTTGTATTCTTTATCTGTAGGTGTGGCCTTGAACATGAAACTTCACCACGCTGCTGTATGAAGGGCAATACGTACTTTCGTTGTAGGTTACCTCGTCGAAGATCGTGCAGGTAGTGTCATTTGGAATTTTCGAGAATAGTAGACCACCTGAAGCCTCCTGGAACACATGTCTTATCTTCTGTTACGGTTGAAAAAACGATACGGTGGCATCATTGTTGTGAAGGTCCTTCCTGCCGACCCTCCGCCAGGAACGCATAGATTGCAGTCGTCGAGTTTCGCCTTGCATACTCCAAATAGAGACCTCGTGGATTGCGACCTGATATTGCCGGCACAGGTGCGAGCTCTCCGAGAAACAGCGCGCTCGAGACGAGTAGCAGGTGTACGAAGTCTGGGTCGGCACAGCGAGGCCACGTCTGACCTCCTTCATGGGTTTCAGATCACCAGAGCAGCGGGTCACTTGCATGTCGGCTAATGACGTACCCTTGAGCCGTGCAATATTACGGGCGCAGCCGCAGACGCATTCGATTATGTGTTGAACTTCACTGCGTGAGTCATCCTACTATTTCAAGTCAACCACCGCCAGGCTCGTGCTGCAACGGACTGTGACTCAGCTTTGCCGGCTGGTTGTACTGTATACGCTAAGGCAAGCGAGACGGTTAGCAGCGGGCTTTGGATGCCAGCAAACAAGCTCAAGAAATCCCTACCTAGAGACCTGCGGCACAAGATGCTCTGACTTTACTCCTGGCACGCCACCTGGTTCGAGTTTCCGACTACGCAACACTTCTCGAAAGTGAGAAGAGGACGCATCGAAAAATAGTTTGGAGGATCGGAAGGAACCTTGGTCAGCATGGTAACAATGCCCCAGCATCTCCTTCACCCTAGCGCCCTTAGAAGTAAAAAACAAAAACAAAAAAAGCGTTCGGATTTGTATCCTTTTTTTTTTGGGGGGGGGAGGGGGAGGGATAGAGTTTTTTTAAGAAATTTAACGAAATACATTTCACCCTGGTTGTATCGCGATACAAAGAAACGTCCAAAATGTATTTCGATACAGGAATACAGATACTGGTGCAAAAAATGTATCGCGATACAGAAATAGAGATACGAAATGTATTTCTGAAATACTATCGCGATACATTTGTATCGCGATACTGCCCAACCCTGCTATCGACAATACATTTTTTTCGATAGTTTTGCACCACCAGGGGTCACCCCACAAGTTACTGTGCACTACCATATCGGTAACCGTTCAACGCTTCTCCTCGCCTTTTTTCGGCGTCCAGCCACTCCGTGGCTCCGTCGGAGTATTGACAAGCTTTGTAGAATAAGGAAGACTATAGTCATTCGCTATTTTGTTTTTCTTCTTTCAACATTTAGTTTATTGTGTTAGTACTTGTCTTTATTTACGTCGCGCGCGACTTTCACGCCGCTGGCTGGGGTTGGACCCCCGGCAGCTTGTGTCCTTTTTTATCTTTCTTTTTTTTTTGATGAATGGAATGTTTCATATAGCTCGAGAATGTTGTTGTTTGTTCGAGCTCGGAAACTGTTATACTCCGTTTTACCTTATGTTGTACCGCAGAGAATGCTAGAAGCGCGAGCTCATAGCGTTGGGAGCCGCTCTTGACGCACGAGAGCTTGTGCCGCCGAGATGTGCCCTAGAGCAAGGAGCTCGCGCTTGTAGAATTTCCTGCGGTGCATCACAAAGCGTATAGAGGAGGCTATGCACAAGGTGAAACAGCGTATAGATACCCACGTGCTTACGTAAGGAGCTTCGAGGGGATTCTGGGGTCAATCGTCCTTCCATCGCCGTCAAAGTATGTACGGTCTTTGTTACTTAATGCTCCTCGGCATCAAGTTCGCCGCATTAAACGTTCATTTTAAGCATGATTATTCAAGTTTATGCTTTTTATTTGTGACATTATAATGGAAGGCTCTGGCTGGCGTTTTTCCCAATTCTCTTCCACTAATGTCATCACGCCGGTGTTTGGTGCTTATATTCGCCCATTATTCACATTCCGTTACTAACCTCTGGTATATTTGCTTTTGAGCAAGAGGTTCCAACAACTAAGAGGTTCGTGTGTTTGCCGTTTGGGAAACAACATATTGTCTTCGCTCCTTGAGGAAGTTTCGTGCGGGTATACACTTTTCCGATAATCGCCTTCTGTGGGGTGCCATCTTTGCCTACAGGGCTTGGTATTGCGTTCTGAGCGCACGCAGCTCCTGGCCAGGGGCGGATCCAGAACTCCATTTTGGGGGGATTTGTAGGGATACTATTCTCCCATTCTTTCTTGTGCACCGGCGGGTCCACCCATGTTAAATTGCCCTCCGAGAAGGGGGAGGAGGGGGGGGTCGTCTTCGTTTGGGGGGGCGGCCGCCCCCGTCGCCCCCCCCCCCCCCCTTGGATCCGCCGCTGCTCCTGGCCTTCTTTCGGAAAATATAAGACGCCGCGCATCCGTCCCCAATTACTCAGCTTTTTTCTTTTTTTGCGCGGGTGATAAGCGTTGGAAAGATCCATACTGTTCTTGCATTTAAAAACAAGATTAATAAAATTGACTTCTCAATTGTTTTTGTTTTTTCAGACACATGGATTTCAAGGAGTACAGACGACGAGGTAAGCGGCTATTGCTCGGCCATCCATAACCTACTCGCAGAGACAAATCTTCGTTGAACGCTTAATAGCTCCTCATTCTAGGGGACCATAGAATAAACCCCTCTCTCAGTCGTGACAAACGTTATGTGGAGCGCAAGTTCGTCTGCTTCTTGCACAGGGGTTGCGATTGTGTCAGAACGCCAAGCTCTTACTGGCTGATTAAGAAAAAAAAGTGGGTAGATCTTGAGGCATCTAGCATTGAGGTCTATCCACTATCCTTCCAATCAAAGCCAATGAGAACTCTGCGCCGTTCTTATCGGCATTAGTCGATAAGAAGACCAAAGAACCAATCACTAAGCAAGGCTCGTGAACGTATATAAGCCACTCCCCGCGTCTTTTAAGCTGTCCGTGACGATCTTCGTTGCACTTGAGCGTCACCAACTGACCTCGACAGAATTCGCGACTTCTGCAAAACGGACGGCACCTAGCGGGAAAACACTACTAAACTGGCCGGTACAAGTCCTTTCGCAATTCGTCTCGTGTGGCTTCCGCGGTAGCCGCCGAAGTAAAGCGAGGCGACAACGACAAAGGCTGCGGGTAAAACCACGACTCATAATGGTCTAAGGCAGTGATCTCAAACTCATTTGAGCATGGGAGCCAGATAACTCACACTGGAAAGGTCGAGGGCCAACGTTCGACGGGGGAGGGGGGGGGTTACACGATTTATAAGAGAAGAGACATCGTGCTCTATGCTTTTGTAAACTCAGTCTTGCCAGTGACATCTTTAGATTTGATTTGCACTACCACTACCCCCGCTAACGTGCTGCCATTTTTAATACAACAAAAGAGTAAGTACACTGTCGTTCCAGTTGCTCATTTCCCTCAGAAATTAACCAAGCTCAACATGTCTCTAAAAAAAAACGATCAGTTAATTTGACAGTTCTTGCTTTCCTGACGATTTTTATTACAACACTACAAACAACTTCTTGTATTTTAATCGTGATAGTTTGTTAAAGCAAGAATTTTGAGCTTGTAGCTTTATATTTGGCAGCTGCTCCTGCTAATCGAGAGTTCGCGCAGCCAAGATGCATTCTTCAACAAAGAGTTGTTGTTGAAGGATGCAACAAGAGCTCTTTGTTGTTGGATCTTTCAACAACGAAGAGCTGTTGGTGAGCGCGGTATTGTTGTACATTACAAAAAAAAAATGGGAAGCAAAAAATAAGTTAAAGCAAAGGGCAAATGAACACAGTTAATTACAACCTATGGGAATACGTTAAAAGAGCAGAGCTACTTTTCGAGAGAGCAAGAGAATAAACTTTATTCAAGTGAAAATGAATCGGCAAGATGAGATGCACTGTGGTGCATGCCGTTTCTGGTGCTCGAGACATGCAAATCGGGACTCGTAGTCAGTTGCCTTCGGGCCGCGTCCCAGCGAGTCGCGGGCCGCGTATTTGAGACCCTGGTCTAGGGAATTAGACGCGCCCTGCACCTTTTCTGGTGTTATAGCACACACAGTTGTCCCCGTGACTTTGTCGTATCAGTGTTTTGCCTAAGTCGCTCAGTCTACAACCTCAGCAACCGCGAAAATCGGAAATTGTGCGCTTATCAACGTTCGTCAGCACGGTAGAAGGTCAACTTTCATCGCTTCGCAAAGGACGCCAAGCCTCTGGAAGCTCACTTGCGCCAAAACGCCACTGCAAGTTCGAAACATACAGTGGCTAAACATCGGGGCAAACCATTTTAAGGCCAAAGCTTGCCTTCGGAAACCCAAGCGTTGTGCGTTGAGCTGGTACACAACTGACCACGACCTCCGGTAGCTTCAACTTCTGTGAATAAGTAGTCTCCAATACCATCACAGTCACTAGTTGGGACTCCAAGCAAGCGGCGCACCTTCTGCGAGCAACCAGTCTTCCTGTCGAGATCAGGAACACCTTTCGATCTAAGCATATCGACTTCCTAACCAAGCGAATCACTACTGAGAGGCTTCTCGCGATGGCCCTGCACGCGGATGGAGTAGAACATCCTCTCAGACCGCCCAATCGGCTCTAGAGGAACTATCCTGATTTGTTTTGACTCACCACGACCGCCCAGTGAGGTTACGTACTGGAAATTCCCCAGGCGAGTTGAGTAGTATCAGCAGCGCTCACTTGTGTGCCCAAGGTGTCACAAACCAGGACACAAGGCAGCCATCTGCCCAGCTGAGAAGCCAGTCTGTGCCAACTTCCGTAAGCAGCACGAGCAGGCCTCCAGAACAGTGTTTAAACGCAGACGATACATTCTGCGTACACTGTAGCGATCTTCCATGTAGCAACGGACCCCTCCTGCCCGGCCCGCGCTCAGTTCGCCCACAAAGCGAAGAAACGTGAAGCTAAACAAAAATGGCGCTCGCGAATAGCCGCACACGCTGCGGCTTGCTCTAAGCGCCGGGGAGCCAACTCCGCGCTCATCATCTGCGACGCAAGACTCCCAGCTTACGCCGCTACCAGATGTATCGAGTAAGGTACGGCTGCCCAACAACTCCAGGCACGCAACGGTTACAGCTGATACGACAGAGATCTCAGCGACCCGCACGCAAGGACGAATTGAGAGCATCTGTGTGGCACAACAAAAAGATAAGGAGGACTTTCAAGCAGTTCTTGTCAACCTACAGCAACAAATCGCTGAACTCAAACAAAAGTACGATACCCGCCAGAAATCAAGGGAAGGTCAAATCCGAGCACTACATTGGAGACTTGAAACAGAGAAAGCCCAGGAAGAGAAATATCTGGTTGCGCGTACCAAACGGTGCCAGTCGCGTTCTTCTTGTCGAGCGCGATACGAAGCTGCGACACCGTTGGCCCATCCAGAGCAGCCCCGTCGAGAATTCCTTCAACCACGACCAAATCAGGCAGAACCACATGCCGCCCCTCTAGACCCTCTAAACATGGTTACAACAATTTTTGCAGCAACAGAAGGTTATGCTACAACAGCAACTGCGGCAAACCCAACTCCAATTCCAGCAGCCACAGCTTGGTAACCTCTAATCCAGGGGTCTCCAAACCCCGGCACGCGGGCCAAATCTGACCCACGGAGGTCTACTGGCCGGTCCGTGGTTGGCCGTGGTTCTTCTAATGAAGCCCGCCTCACGGCGAGCTCCCAACAAGCCAGCTGCTTTCGGAGCAATACTGAACGCCGCAGAGCACCGTGCACTAACCGCGTAAACAAAAAAACAAAAACAAAAAAGAGATATATTTTTTAAAGTTGAGTGCTTCCTCTCATTATATTATTCACTGGATATTGTAATCACCAGCATCACTATCCTTGTCCCCTGTTTCATATCTGGGTAACTACGTATGTTAAAATTCCCTTGCGTTCCCATGTATATTTTTTGCTTAGTGCCCTGTGTCGTATCTATTACATATTGTCACCATTAGTTCTACTATCTGCTTGAGTCTTTCCCTCTGTGTGAACATGCTAAAGTTTCTACGCGCTTTGATTTATGCCTGATCAGTTTCTTGGCTCCCAATTATTGTGCAATGTTATATAGAAATAAATATTTATTTAAAAAAAATATAATGCCCCCCCTCCCACGGTCTCTCCCGCACTAATCGACCCCGACCGCTGGGAGAAAAAGGCAGCATTCAAAAAGGCTGATCACCTCCACCTATGGGAACAGATCCCAGCAAACCCTTCAGCCTTACCGAAGATTAAGAGGTGCTTAGGTGCTTATCCATACAGCACGCACCGGTGCCGCTCTCAGTGAGAACGTCCTGGCCCGATGGAGAGTCTACACGGGCCAAAAATAGGGCACCTAACTGACACAGATTACACAGATGACACAGATGGCATCGGCAGTACGCCTTCCTCACACATCAGTTCTAATTGCTAATCAACACACTCAGCTTAAGCTTCCAACCCAGCGGTGGCCTGTTCTACATGCTCTACGGGCGTTTCCCTCACAGTCCGTCACCTGCTGTAGAAGTGTGCGGGGCTCCAAGACGAGCGGACTCGTTTTCAAGACTCCAGTATACAGGGTGTCACAAAAGAAAATTTACACGGTCTTTTTTACCGCAAAAATAAATTAGGCATCGCCGAACGCTCATTCTCCGCCCAAAGGTAGAGCAAGAGGTCACAACCAGATGCCGAAGTTTCAGCCCGATCCGATAACTTAATAAAAAGTTATAAGTGATTTTCTGAAAATTTCAATGGGAAAATGGCGGCCGACGGAGTTGTCAAACACATGGGGCTCTATGGCACCAGAAACCGAAAAAGGGGAAAAATGGGCTTCATTTTCCCACTGAACTTTTCAGAAAATCACTTATAACTTTTGATTAAGTTATCGGATCGGGCTGAAACTTTGGCATCTGGTTGTGACCTCTAGCTCGACCTTTGGGCGGAGAATGAGCGTTCGGCGATACCTAGTTTATTTTTACGGTAAAAAAGACCGTGTAAATCTTCTTTTGTGACACCCTGTACATGCTTACGAGGACACGATCAACCCCATGTATGGTGCCCGAGCAAAACACACGCTACTTTCCCTTCGGCGCTTTGCGCGCTCTGCTCGCATGACCAAAGAGTATTATTATTTTTTCTTTTTTAGTTAAGTCCTTCCTTAACCCTTCCACTCCAGGCTGTCGAGCCACCCTTGTCCCAAGAATGCGTGACAACAACAACAACAACAGCAGCAGCAGAAATGTTAGCAACAACAACAACAGCAACAACATTACCATCATCGTCATTATCATCATTAACAACATCACCGCCACCACTCATCACCATCATCGTCATTATCATTATTAACAGCATCACCGTCATCAATCCCAACCATCATCGTCGTTTTCATCACCATAATAATCGTCGTTGTCTTCGTCATCATTATCATCATCTGCGTGCCGCCTGTTTTGTTGGTTACCGCGCGAAGACGTACACAAAAAGTGCGGAGGCGGCGTGTTCACTCAGAAACGCTGTAGCATTTAATAAATGTTCTGCTTATAAAAGCTGTTCAGCTTAACTGTGGCAAACAGGCATGCTACAATTACGGCTATCACAGTAATGCAATCACACAAATTGCATGCAAACCTATTTGATACAAAAAAATTGAAGTTATTTTTGTGCCGCAATTCATTTTTCATGTAATGCATAAACAGCCTTGTACACTTTACTAAAAGTAATCGATTCCAATTACAATTAGACATGGTTAATAACTATTAACTTAAATTACTCGAAGACTTGAGAAGTAATGTAATTGAGAATTACTTGAAAAAGTGACCATTACTTTTCGGATTACTTCAGATTTTCAAAGGGACAGATTTCTCTGCCGGTTTGGAAATGGGACTTCCGTACTGTCCTTTATTTGATTAGAATCTCCAGATTACAAACTACTCATCTTCTCAATGCACACATTTTGGTTGACCACACCCTCGTAGACTTAGATCGAGGACTCCTTAGCAGGAAAAGCTGTAGAAACAAGGGGTGCCATTAGGAAGAGATGGAGAATATAGCAATGGTTACAAGTAATTTTAGTACTCCCACAAATGATTTTTGGGATTACTTCCTAATAAAAGTAATCAAATTATTACAAAATTACTACAAAAATTATTCGACTACAATTGCAAACGCCATTCCGCTGTTTGCACGTAGAATTTGAGCGAAAGTTCGTTTCAGGCAAAGAAATGGTGGACTACATCGCGGACTACCTGGAGACCATCCGCGAGCGGAGGGTATTCCCCGATGTCAAGCCGGGCTACATGCGGGAGCTGTTGCCGGCCAAGCCACCCATGCACGCGGAACCTTGGGACGACGTGTTCAAGGACATCGAGGGCGTCATCATGCCCGGGGTACAGTATGATTTTAATGGTGTCACAGATAGCTCACTCCTTTATGCAGTGGCGAGTATAGGGTGGTTCACATACAGACGGGTGCTTACCACTGATTGCCTTAAAACCTCCTGAGATATCTTCCTATGAGAGACTGGCACCATCTAACGGCTAGCGGTGGAACATTTATATTTCCCTGTTTTTTTACCCCGCATCATTCCTTTTTTTTTATTTGAAAACCTCTTCGACAGTATCATAAACGACCATTTCTTATAGATAGAACGTGCATTTGATATGGCAAATAATAAAGCAAAACCTTTGCTATAGTGAAATTCACTTCCAGGGTTACCTCATAATGGTGCCAGGTTGCCAATGTGTTCTCCTTTCGTAAGAAATCTTAAAACCTCGATCCTAAACAAACGCAAGTGTGTTAACGAGCCTTATCGAGTAGTGCTTTAAGTTCCACTACGCCACTATAGAAACAGGGATGGGATCAGAGATGCGTGTGGGTCGAAGGCCCCGACCGCCTTCATGAATTCGTCCTTCGTTCATGTATTCGGTTGAACTATAAGAAATTAGACACGCAGATCCGTGTTTTAATATCATATTCCTGTATTTATGTCTAAAGTCCTAAATGTTTGTGCACGGAAAGCAATCAGCAGGCCCGGCTACAACTTAGCATTGTAGTGTAGTTGTGTTTGCTAAGACGGCAGGAAGTTAGTCAGCCCCAGTGGGAGGAGAGCTTTGCGTCTGCGCTGTAGATGAGAAAGTTGGCCAGTGGAATTCCACTGCAGCCATGGGTCTTCAGCGTGCATCAAATGGCAGTAATACACGACCGCACGCCGGCACGTTGCTCATCCAGATCGAAATAAGCAGGGGTGGCCCTTATAGCACAGCATACACGAACCCCACAAATTATATTGAATCAATGAGTGCGGAAACAGGGGCGCCTATCTGTACCGCCTGACATCTTTATTTCTGACGAACTATGTCGTTGGATTCCATCAAGGTCGACCCCCGGTTGATTCCAATGTTAGGCAACTTGGCAGGTAGGTCACGGGTTATCGTATACTATCTGTGGTTCGCACTTTACCATGCCGTAAACGAGCGACGTTCTATGGACAATTGCAAGCACGGTGCCCCAACTGGTGCCCCATGCCCGCCAGCACGTGCCACATGCGCGTACACGTAGCTTCGGCAACCTTGCTATTGCATGGGCATGCCCGCACGAGCAGAGACATGGCGGCGGCCAGTAGCCCAGCCTACAATCGCCTATAACAGGGGCGGCCAAGCTGCGGCTCGCGGGCCGCATGCGGCTCTTCGCGTGTTAAAGTGCGGCTCGCGGCTCCCTCCCTCCCCCCCCCTCCTCCCCCCCCCCCCCACGTCTTCCTCCCGGTCACACGAGCACTTTCCCAAAAAGGAAATGGAACACGTTTTAAATCGAAAGGGAGGTTGCGGTTATGTAGTCTTGTGTTACTGCTACCTTGCGCACACTTGGACTGTTTTTGGCTCAGATTGATTGAAACTAGTTCGAGTTTCGTTTATTGCTCTAAACAAAAGTTTGACCCCCCCCCTCCGGCTCTTGGAAGTTTCGTGGTTTTGTTTGCGGCTCTTAGGCCGGGTCATCCTGGCCACCGCTGGCCTATAATGGCCAAACAGTAAGCCTGAGTCCGGGTCCTGTAACTCTGACTTGCAGGTGACCCACTGGCAGAGCCCCCACATGCACGCTTACTTCCCGGCCCTGAATTCCCCGGCGTCGCTGCTGGGAGACATGCTTGCCGACGGCATCGGTTGCCTGGGCTTCACTTGGGTAAGAAGTCACACGCCCAGCCAATGGGCGACGATAACGTAACTGTCATTGCTGAAGCTCACTTTATCTTTCTTTTCTACACGGTTCGTTAACGATTGTAGTGTGAGACAAACTGAGTCTGAAGGCTCAATTGACGTTTGCTTACGTTTTGAAGCACAGCCCAAACGCTACCGTTAGTTTAAAGACGGCATAGACGCTTTGTTTGAGATACCAGCCAGGGTTAGGCACAAATTCTCTCAAAAGTATGTGGAAATACAAATACTGGGATACATGGCAAAAACAGCTAAAATACTGATACTGAAATACATTTATGAAAATGTATCTCGATACGTATCAAAAATACATTTGAAAATGAAAAAGTATTTGGAACTACAAATACAGGCATACCTTTTGGTGGGGCATAAATACAGACACTGCAATACATTGTTATAAAAACATTATTTTGGACGTTTGGTGCACCCCTTAGAGCACACGAAGAACAAAAAAGAAGCATGCTCTAGAGTACGAGATTTTGTCTTTAAACCAGCAAGCGAGATCTCACTGCATGTTGGAGCCTGCATTAAACTCGAATAATATTTACCGCAAAATTAAGATCTTGTGTTTCGAGAATTAATACGGGAAACAAGCGATTTTTTGGCCTTGGCTCGAGCGGGTTTAATTACGGCATTTCTTATCTTTCTGAGACCGAATCCCAGGGTCATCTAAATCAGTTTTGTGTCCTCCCAAATACCCTCTCGAAGTCACTATGATTATGTCCATACCGGACGCCTCTTTCAGCAGTGACCTTATAACGTCACCGTGGAATGAAAAAGAACTCGTATTCTTTTATCTGACAGTTGGGCGCGTCGACAGAGCCTTCAACTCTTAGCATCGACTGCGATAGTCGACCACCTTATGTGGTCGACTTACAGTCGACCACACGTCCCCCACGAAACATGGTTTTGACCCACTCTGTGGAGGACAACAATCATTTTAAAATTGTAACAAAACACATCGGCCCTAAGAGTATCGCGATACCAGGGGCCCTATGTTGCGCTTTTTGGACTCCCACAGCGACTAGGGAGAAAGAAGTGACGCCAACGACACAGCAAACGCAGATTGGGTGTTGACAGAAGAAAACAAAATCAACATCCGATCTGCGTTTGCTGCGTTGTTGATGTCACTTTCTTTTCCATAGTCGCCGTGGAAGTCCAAAAGGCGCAACATAGGGCCTCAGGAATACACCCGAAAACGTATTTCGATACAGACATAAAAAATACACTTAAAATATTGTATCGAGATACGGAAATATATATAATGTATTTCTGACATACTATCGCTACACCTTTGTATCGCAATGCTGCCCAACCGTGGTTCCAGCCCGCATTCGCACTTTAATTAGCAATATCTGGTGCTTCAAGCGACTTCAAGAACCCTTTCTTTCCTGCCATCTTAGAACAGCCAATGAATTTGGTTCTCATAATCGAAGGGCAACCACCATATGGCACGGCCGATGTGAAAGAGGTGAAACATGTTTTCGGCCACTATTCCAAGCGTCACAACGTTTTCTGAAATCGATCACTTTTATAGCCTCGTCCCACTAGAGCGACAAACACCGATTTTTGTCCGACGACACCACAAAGTTCCGTATCGCCGATGTTGTCCCACTGCAACAACCAACACCCGCGACAATCGCCGACAAGGGCCGACAAACGATCGACGACGGACCAGTTCTTGTCTGTCGTTGGACTTGAAGCTCAGCAAGCAGTCCCACTGAGGAACATCTCTCGGAGACAAACTTATCCTCCTCGCCCGCTTATGCCTTCTGTTGCCTCCTTCCCACCCTTCTACCCTTCCTCCCGGAACGAGAAGCCCTTGGCGGCCACTCCTCGTTCCCGGCCCCGCAGTTCCGGTCCCTCGATTGCACGTAGTGGTCGCGGGTGAGGCTTGCTGGCTGGCGCCGGGCGGTCGTATTGCGAAAAGAAATTTGCTGTGGCTAGTTTTGCTCGGGAAAACATGGTGCGCGAGGTGGTGGTCCAAGACACCGAAGTCTACGCCCCTGCATCAGGATGGATACACCCGTGTGCGAGGACTGACCAAAGTAAGACCGCTCACCACGAAGTAGGACACGATCGACGTTCCGCGGCAAGCCATTCCGGCAGACGAGAGACTTGTCATCACGTTCTGTGATAATCGGGATGCCGTATTGTCCACCAAAAAACGCCTGCCCTCGATCATTCGAATATGAAGTTAAAAACATCCTGAAAATCGGCGTGAAATTCCGTGGCGCTCACCTAGGATGCCTTGAACGCCCCCCCCCCCCCCCCCCCCAAGAAAAAAAGAAGAAACAATTCGGGTATTCTAGTTCGGAAAAAGTTGGGTGTCGATTGTCACGACTGTTTGCGGAAAGTCGCCAACGGCAAATGAAGAGAAGCGGACGCTGTAATCAAGAAATAAAGTAATCGTCTCCATTTTCACCGTGTTTGTCAGCGCGTTTAATGCCCAAAGAACAAAACACGAAAACCGCGTCGCCAGACTCGAGTTTGTCTGCGTATTTTGAAGCGTTTTGGTGACAACTCCAGTCGCACTAGGAAACAAGTTTCCTTGTCCCCGTGTCCTGCATCGTGTCCGTCAGGTGGGACGGCGGACTCCGACAAACAGGCTGTCTGTCGATGTCGTCTGTCGCTCGTTGTCGTGTGTTGCTGTAGTTTGTTGCTATCTGTCGCTCTAGTGGGACGCGGTTATTACGGTGGTTCTCCGGCAGGACACCATACTACAGAGAAAAATAGGAATGCAGTGATTGACAAAGCTCGGACGATTATATCTGAAAAATGCGATATGCGCTAGGACGCAAGAGCAAGCGAAATGTCAGAGTCACTGTTAACAAAAATATTATGGGAAGATGCATTGGTGGGTTCTTGGGGAATGCGCTAGCATGACCCTTGGGAAACGCTAACGCTGACTCCTCCGCTTTTCTCTTTTGACTTCCTCTTTGCTTCCTCTATTTTCACTGTCTCTTTTCGGCTTTGTTGCAGGGTCAGTGTTAGCGTTTCATAAAGGGAGACGTGCGTGGCGTTTCCGGTCGTGCTATCGAATTTCCTAAGTGTCCACCAATGGATCTTCCTTTAATTTTTTTCCTGCTTTGGTGGTTTCTTTTGGACATCTCTTTTGGAAGGGCGTTTTGTGACGTGTGATCTGCATCTTTTTTGGAAGACACATTATATGTGGTGTATTTTTCTTTTTTTATGACACATAACATATTATTTTTGAAACCTCTGTATTTGGGTTTTTGGGGTCTTCTTTTGCGATTACCAGGGCATCTATTGCATGTGCGGCGTCGAAATCCCCGTCCGCCGGCTCTTACGACGGAGTCCTCTTGTGAAGGTTCGCCCCAGCATCCGCGCGCGCATTGGCTTCCGCCCCATGACGTCGCCTCCCTCTCGCCTTTGTCCTTCCCTACTCTCCTCCTCTCTACGCGGCGCGCTTCCCTTTCCACTGTTTTGACCACAGACGGACGCCGTTAGCTTCTCCCTGTCATGTGGGTACTAATGCTAACGCATTAATAACATTGAGTGTGCAGTCGAGCAGATAATAATTATGGCGATACAGGCGAGCTGGTGATAATGTAACACCTGAGACTCTGTTGCGGATAATTATTACACTTTAAGTCAAAGAAAAAGACAAAAGTAGGAGAACGTCTCAACAATAGGAAAACGTTCTCCTACTGTTGCCCTCTTCTTCAACTTCCAACGTTCTTAAGTTTTCCTCGCCACAGTCTCAGGTGTTACATCATGATTAACACTTAATGTCTCTGCGCACATCGCATTTCCGTGGTCTAAACGTATTTCGAGCTTTGTAATTCGCTGGAATCCTTCTGTCATTTACCGTGATTGGCTATCTCCATCTATCTATCTGCAAAAAAGTAAACCTCATTTACTTGTTTTCTTTTTTAAAGTGTACCGTCTACGGCATTATGAGCTGGTCCATATTATAGTGCTAGCTGAAAAACGTTGAATGCCACATAGGGTGCCTTCTGCCCTCAGAGTTATGAAACCGACTGTGAAATACCTACAATAGTAAATGTAGCTCTCTTTTCCTACCTTTTTTTTTTAACAACTTACCTAAGTTGGACCGATTGTCATGAATAAATACAATGCTTGTGTGCAAATGTTATGCTTTTTTTTTTTCAAAGACATGTATGACCTGAAAACGATAACCTAGGCCTTATTGTTTCGTACTGATTTGTTATTGTTGTGCCCCACTGTGTAACGTTTTCCTGGTGCAATTCCAGCAGACAACTTGTTCTTTTTTCTTTCTTTTTTTTTTTGCGGCGAATTGATGGGGTTTGTGAACTGCCTATTGTTCTTCGTTGGTTCATTATATGAAGCTAACATTTAGTTATTACCTATTACGCCGCTGTATCCACGCTTCCCCCGCATTGATTCCTGTGACGCTGCGGGGTGACCCGAAGTAAGCAAGCAAATAAAAATACCCGGGACTCTCCGTTTGGATTTTGCGCCATCCCGGCCTGCACGACGCAGTAGCAGCCTATATTGCCGTACCCTGTAGTTCGTTAGCCCCGCTCTCAAAGGCGGTCGAGCCTATCTTGACCACGGCCTGCTGTGCTCGGCGTGTCTTCGGTGCCCAGGCGTCGAGTCCCGCGTGCACTGAGCTGGAGACGATCGTGATGGACTGGCTGGGCCAGATGGTGGGACTACCCGACGACTTCCTGCACACCAAGTCGGCCAGCAAGGGCGGCGGGGTCATCCAGACGACGGCCAGCGAGGCCACCTTCGTGTCCCTGCTGGCGGCGCGCTCCGAAGTGCTACACTGCATGCGCAACGAGTACCCGGACATGGACGACGCCGACGTGAACGGAAGGCTGGTGGCCTACTGCTCGGACCAGGTGGGCGTTCGCGAACGATGCTAAGGAGCACCTATCACGTAGAGTCGCTGCCAGCTTAAGAAGCGCAGAGTGCGGGTTATTACGTTCACGTTTCTAGCGATCGTGATTGGTCCTTCAGTGTGCTTACCGGCTAATGCCGCAACCTCATTGGCTGACGAGCGATAATGAAATGCTCAAGACTCGCCACACCCTGCGTTTTTTTATGTGTTTTTTTAACGTTTTTAGTGACTACAGATAAAAACCTAGAATGGCATAAATACAGAATATCGGCTTCCGTACGTTGGTACCGTCGTCGCTGCGTATTTTTTATAGCATGTCCATTGTCCACAAGATATATGCTCTAAAATCCTAACCAACTACCGCTTACTTTGTTCCCTGAGAGTTTGTTTTTGCTGCGAATGCCTTATTTTATTTCTGCATGGTGTATTACTCTCTGATTTACCCCAACGTCGGACATCGCCAACCACCATAAACCCTGAACCACGCACACTGTGTGCTATCAGTTTGCCGGGGCTGTCCGCAGTTTCCCGCAAATTTCCCGATGGTGGACATGCCATTTTCAGGCCCATTCGTCGGTGGAGAAGGCGGGTCTCATGGGGCTCGTTAAGATGCACTACGTCGAGTCGGACGACAACCTGAGCATGAGGGGACACCAGCTCAAGGAAGCCATGGAGCGGGACCGCCAGGACGGACTGATCCCTTTTTACGTAAGACGTTGCCGACTGCTCCCCGGCCGTGCTCATTGTTTGAGAACTGAGCCCGTCGCGTTTACACCCAAAACTTACTCGATCGAGGCAAGTTTAAAACTGACTTCCACTCGCACCGTCTCCGGGTAAATAATAGCTGCTAAAAAACAAAAAAACGCGTGGGTTGGGAATGGATTTTGGAACACCTCTCCAGGACTAGCTGAGTGCTCTAACGACCGAACTGAGCTGTTAGTAGCATCCCAAGTATGGGCGTCCCTCAGAATCCCACGTATGGGCGTCCCTCCGGACGCCCATACTTGGGATTCTGAAGTATTGACGATGAGATGTTTCGGTGGCGTACTCTTGGGACAGCGTCTCTTCCTTGCATGACGGCCCTGCAACATTGGTCATACAAATGCTGTCTCGAGACATGTGCCAAGCATACATTTATGTGTGGAAAATAGATGCTTCGAAGATGCTTGATGAAGATGCCGCAAATATTTCTCTTATTACGTGCGCAGCGAATACCGTATCTTTTGTACGATGCATGAACAGTGTGATTTCGTTAAGCTTACTCAGTTGAAATCCCTAAACTTACTGAGTTGAGTCAATACACTGGAGTATATATGTGTTTTATACCCTAACATTTAGCATCCTGTACACACTCAGCGCGTTCGTCACGTGTGCTGTCACGTAATATGACATGTTGGAGTCACGGTCTTCTAACCAATCGTTTTCGTTGCGTGTATACTTGTTGCAGGTCTGCGCGACGCTTGGAACCACGGGGGCCTGTGCTTTCGACAACCTTCAAGAGATTGGAGAGATTTGTGAGTCATAGTTCGTAGCCATACGTTTAGCTTAAAGACTCCGTGAAGAAAACACGGGGTAAAGCATTCCTTTATTACGGTTAAAGTTGTGCGTTGCAAGCGCTGAGTATGATAATATCATCGAATCGCATTTCGCATCAGTCTAAATTTTAAAAAGAATTATAAGGTGGTTTTCAGGTCGTGTAGAGAAGAGGGGAAGGGGGTCACTCTCATTCAACAGTACAGTCTTGCTGCGCTTGCAGCCATCAGTCGAATGTATAAGTTTACCTCAAACCCCCTTGTTTTGAGCTACTATGAAGGTTCTACACTGTCCAGTGGCGTCCACATTTTCCCGGAAACTGGGGAAGGGGAACAATTGCTCGCTACCCTCTTTCCTGCTCCTCATTTAAAGTAAAAAGAACGACGTACCTTAAGATGCACTCCTCTTTTGTCACAACTCCTAACCCACGAGGCACCGAGGGCTCGGTGTGGTTGCACGTGGACGCCGCGTACGCCGGGGCGGCCTTCATCTGCCCGGAGTTCCGGCACTGGCTGCAAGGCATCGGGATGGCCGACTCGTTCGCCTTCAACCCGTCCAAGTGGCTCATGGTGCACTTCGACTGCACGGCCATGTGGTCAGTCTCACTGTCGTCTAAACAGTGCTAAACGCTAGACTATTTTGCGCTCCAAGTGTGCTGACAAAGGCTTTGTTTCAGGGTCAAGAATAGCAGAGCGCTGCACCGTACATTCAATGTGGAACCGCTGTATCTCCAGCACGAAAACTCAGGTCAGACAAAACGTGCTACGTCGCGGTTTGTATGAAGAAAAACCTAAATGCAAATTGTGTCTTTGCAGGCCTCGCTGTTGACTACATGGTAAGTGAAGCAAGAGCCTATGTATGGGTCATCTTACGTTACTTGCAATGCGTTAACATAGCGGCGCATTATATAGTTATATTAGTAACGAATTATTTTCAATTGTTAAACTTAATAACATTTAATTTATTTACCGAAAAAATATATACTGCCTTCGCTGTATAACAAATGCCTTCGTGATATCCCACTCTTTACCCGCGTCCGGGGATCCCGGCTTCCCTCAAACCTACATTGCAACAGGAACTAGTGAGAGACTTGTGGCAATTCCGCGATTGATCGGTCGTTGGACCTGTTGGACCATCGAACAATGTACTCCGAGTTGGAGTGATCAAGAAGTAGGAAAGTGACCGGGTTGTTGGAACAGTCAGTGGTACAATAACTCCGGAATGCTCTAATGATGGGCGACATGCTCATCTTTGAGGCATTTCAATTTCTCTTCCCGATATGAAAAAAAGCCGTTTTTGTTTTAATTTTAGATTGAGAAGATGATCTGGTCTCTTATAATGTAATTATAAACTTGTGTACGCCTCCCTCCAGCAACCCGCCGACTTGCGCAGTTTACTTAGCGTCTATGGGAGACTGACCCTAAACTTACGTCAAGTTGTTTTTAATTTAGTTAAAAACTTTCTCGTATACCTTCATTTTGTCTTTCTAAACTTTTTAAACGGTTATTACAGCACTGGCAGATTTCCTTAAGCAAGAGATTTCGCAGCTTGAAGCTGTGGTTCGTCATTCGCCTTCATGGGGTGGAAGGACTCCAAAGCCACATACGCAAAGTAAGTTGTTCTTTACGCTATATATAATACGCAGCTTGAGGGCTTGCGTTTACAGGATTCAAAACTTACTCCTCAAAGCCTACGCCCAGGGCGGCGGTTACAGAGATGGTTTAGCGCGCTATAAACAACACTTTTGTTTTGCCTAGTCTAGACTGTTACTTAAAACTCTCTTGCAATTTAACTGATAAACGCAATAATATAAATGTCGACACATGTGATAGGTTTTATACCTATCGTGCCTTCCTTTAAGGGAGGTAAAAGCGAAAGTACAGAATAATATGAGAGTCAGGCGTGAAAGTCATGAAAGCGACGAAATACTGGAGTTACAAGAACGCGGAACGGCATAGCAGTCGTAATTAAGTTGTCGAAGTTAGGAAAACCAAGGCAGGAGGTCCCTAGACAAGGTAACACGCATACGGCATGTTAAGCGCGCTGCTATTCATTTTATTTTGCAGAGCGTCGAACTGGCTCAACTTTTCGAGAGTCTGGTCCGCGCGGACAAGCGGTTCGAGATACCCGCGCCCCGCCACCTGGGTCTCGTCGTATTTCGGCTCAAAGTGAGTCTACACGAACACCCGTTCCTGTTGGGTTTGCGGTATTGGTCGGGTGGTCTATATCTAACAGACCGATCTCACCAAGCAGTTTCGTTGCACCACCGCTGCCGGGATGCATCCTGGGAACTGTGGTATTTCTACACGCGCAACGACTCCGCTGTGAGTCTGCGCGAACAGAACACGAGGTGACACGAGCCGTCTCGTGCACTGGCATCTGCGTCCTGTAAACTGGTGGTGTCAGGCATCCGTGGAACGCTTACTAAAATCAATCTATTGGGTGTTTTAGAGATCAGATGAATGACACAACTCGAAATTTACGAGTACACTGCTTGACACTGCTAGCGCGAACGCGACTTCGGCGTAGAGACAGAAACTGAGTTACCCGTCAATGGCTTTTTCGCGCTAACGGTGTTGCGATCTGTACATATGTCTCGCACTTCAAACCTATATGGTCTGAGCAACGATGTAGACCTGTTAGAATCAAACAGCCCAGTGTTATTCCCAACTGTCATAGCAAAAAAAAAAAGAAGAAAAAAAGAAAAGAATGTTGGAATCATTTGGCCCGCTGGTACACCGAAAAGGTTACGCATCACGTGGCATAACTCGATTCCAACCAATATTCGCACACTTTTAAGATAGTGTAAAAAATGTCTAGAGTTAGGTTAATGGCACCATAGCTTTTAGGCTTCGAATTTTATTCAGCGAGCTAATTTCATCTGTGTGCTCCATAAATGCTAACAAAACATGCATTACCTGCCTCCGTAATCATCTGCATCGGTTAACCCCTGCCTCATGTAACTCGACTGGCCCTCGAACGTCAGATTAACTCGACGCAGAGCATGGCTGAAGTTGCACGTAACTTACCACGTCAGTCCCCTGTCTGAATGGATTTCAAATGGTCGCGCCGACCAACCCTGGTGGATATAATAATCGTGCGAGAGGCGGTATTTTGCAAAGTACGGTCGGTGACAGGTTAAGAACCCAGTAGATGCTCCGCCTCGAGCGCGACCTTTCTGCCTTTGATAACACTTCGTCCCACGCACAGCCAAACTCAGGCGAATCACAAAATGACTAGTCACGGGGCTGTGGACGCATGCGCGTCGTCTGATATTCCTCGAAAGAAAGGCACTGCGCATGCCCAGAACGCGATCCACAACTCAGTAGACAAATGTGTCAGTGCACTGAAGGCAGTTCTTGGACTGGTCTATAGGGAGTTGCATGTGCAGGGACCCAACGCCGGGACCGAGAAACTGCTGAAGAAACTGAACGCCAGCGGGAAGCTGCACTGCGTGCCGTCGGCCCTGAAAGGAAAGTACGTCATCCGGTTCACGGTGACGTCGCAGCAGACCACAGAAGACGACATTCGACGGGACTGGAACGTCATCCAGGCGCTCGCGAAGGACATCGTGCCGCACAGGATCACGTTGGCCGAAGTGAAGCGCCAGGAGCCCCAGTTCGGCACGAGCCTGCTGTTGTCCAACAGCCCTCTGACGCCAAAGGTGATGAACGGCAGCTATGTGGCCTTCTTCGACGGTACCAACGTCTGGAGGGACTTGGTGAGCCGGTACAGCGACCACTTCACCCTGGGCTCGAGGGACAGTCCCGCGCTGCGCCGGAGGGTCAGGGGGCTCATGGTGAGCCAGAAGCAGTACAGCCTCGACTCCAGGATGGACCTCATGAACAGCCTGATGGCAGCCTCGGTCGTCGGTAAGTATATCCCCTGCGTCGGCAGGTGCACTTGCGCGACGCCGTTGCGGCCACCATGCTCGTACGTCATACATATGAAAGTCTGTGGACACTGTCTGAGGTGTATTCGCAAATAATTCTCTCATCACGTCTAAAGCGAACGCCGTGTCATTTGTATGACGTGCGAGCAGTGTCATGGCGGCTCCGGGACAAGCAATACATCGGTGCCCTGCCGTATTTTTGCCCAGATACGAATTGGACGGCCTCCAAATTTTAACGCTTAGTGCCATGAATCGACACTTTCCTCTGGTTTACTATATTTTAATAGTAGCCTTTAAATTTTTACAGTAAAAAAATAACACAAAAAAGGCGATTGCTTGTTTCTGCTAGCACTGTCACCGCTTAGTACTTGAGTAGATGTTTTCGTAAACGTGAAAACAATATAAGTGACTGTGACATAGTCCCCGTAGTTCACGTTTACACTATGACCTCACAATGACGACTCATTTACTGGTGTCGTCATATACTGGTGTCGTCATTGTGAGGGCAGATAGATCAAATGCCAAACATTCCGCGCTCTGCCAAAGTCCTGTCACATACGTACTGGTAGCTGAATCAGAAGGTTGTCACGTAGTAGAGCCGCCAACTTCTAATATATAGATTTGCGACTAAATGAACAAACCTGCCTCGAAATAGCGGTGAGTGTACGGGCGAGCTGGTGGTAATGAATCATAATGTAGCACCCGAGACTGTGGTCAGGAAAAAATGAAACTTTAAAGTCTAAGAAAAAGACTACAGTAAGAACGTTAGAAAAGTTTGAGACGTTTCTCTACTGTTGTCTTTTCTTTTCTTTTGAAAGTTTCTTCATTTTTTACGCACCATAGTCTCAAGTGTTACAATATGATTAACTTTGCCCCTTTCTGTAGCAGGACCGCATGCGCGTTTGGCCTCCGGAGGATCCACCCGTCGAGTGCCATGTGACACCCGAAATCGTGCCAGGTCGAGAATGTTCACTGCCCCCGATGCCTAACCCCCGGAACCAAGAAGGCAGGACAGTTCAAGCTCTACTCCAATTTGAACGCGTCTTTGATTGAATTCTGAAATAATCTGGATTAACCGCAAACACCCGATTCCTTTACGACCGTATCAATGGCATCAAAATGTCACGAGAAAAACGAAACCGAAGCTCACATATCTAGGTTCGCCGCTATACTGACGAGGCAAATCCCTGCAATTTCGGGCACCTTCTCCGGTTGGAGTGACTGCCTCGGTGGCTCCGAGGCAAAGCGCTAGCCTACGTATTTTCAAGTGGCGTCTTCGAATCCCGACCGAATCCCGACCGCCTGTGGGTCAAAAGATCCGCAGGCGGTTGAAATTAAACCTGTCCTCAGCTACAGCTTGGTTTGGCACGTAAAACCCCAAATTTGGCTTTGTCCTGTTATGCTCACTCACGGCTTAAAAACGAAGCGTGTGGCGACGAGTGCCGAGTCCCTTATTTATGCGGCCGACGCTACGAGCCACTTGGATCAATCAAACAGCGTCATAAGCGAAAGTCGCTCGGCCTTCTTTAAAGCGCTTCAAGCTATCGCTTCAAACCTCGTGTCACAGACCACATCGTGTCGCAGAAAAGCCGGCGTCGGTGGGACGGGAAAATCCTGATAGGTCAATGAAGTCACAGCCACATGTCCTCACACGGGAATTTCAAACAACTCACAACGCTCACGTGAAACGTAAGCGTTGTGGGCCAATTGTATGTGAATTAAAGATCGTCGCATATCTCAAATGATTTCAAGTTATAAAGTAATTCATTTGCCTTACAGAAAAAACTTAGAGAATTTTGGGCCAAGGCGGGATTCGAACCCGCGACCTTTCGGTGGCGAGCCAGACATGATACCGACTAGACACGAGCGGGAGTTTATATGTTTAGCTATCGCGTTCCACTCTTAAAGGCAAAGCTTAAGCGTCCTCTTGTATTTTTTTTATTTATGATTGATTCAGCGACGATAGAACGCGTACAGAAACCTGGCGAACGCATGGTGCGCTTTTGGCGTTGTCTGATTGGTTCCATCAGCTCGTAGCGTCGGCTGCGTCTGGGCTTGAGGGGAAGCGAAGTAGAGCTCCGCAGCGATGGACATTGTGGCATTCGCCTATAAGAACAAAGAAGAACGAATCACGAAACAAGCCACGCCCAGTGTTTCTTAAACTGACAGTGACCCCAACTGCAACGAAGACGCGGAGAGCTGAAAGCAACAGGGCGACGATTGGCACATCCCTAGCTTTGGACGTTGAGGCGGAGTCACACGGGTGTTTCGCACCGTTCGCTACGATGCTTTCTTCGCTCGCGGCGATCGCTCGCGGCGATTAGATGCCTGCATTTTCTGTATGGAAGAGCGAACACACGGGCTTTGTTTTTTTTGTATAGTCCGTTCTGCTTTGCGGTACACTCTAAAAAAGTTTGTGCGTCTACTTTCACGCACAACACTCGGAGAGCCAATCACCGCAACTTACGGAGGCAGCTCAGCGAATGACAATGCCGAAACATATGTTTAGACCAAAAAACGAAGTCTGAGTTGTGACATTAAGCAATGCAAAACGTCACGCTTGCATTGCTTAATGTCACAACTCAGACTGCGTTTTTAGGTCTAAACATATGTTTCGGCATTGTCATTCGCTGAGCTACCTCCGTGGTGCGGTGATTAGCTCTCTGAGTGTTGTGCGGGAAAGCAGACGCACAGGCTTTTTTTAGAGTGTAAGAATGCGCATTTGTAAGTGGATATGTTGTCCCTGCGCTTGTTACTGTTCGTTGGTATTAGGACCGGACTAATAAATCTTCGAGCTTGGTTGTAAGCGTTTCTTCAGATATACACTGTATGGAGTTGTCAACTTTGGCGACTGCTTGTGCACAGGAAGAACATACACAAAGCGAAAGACCATTCTCACGTTGCTGCCGTCGTAGAGGACGCTCGGCCCTCGTGTCAAATGTCTAAAGGATTTTCTGACTATAGGTATCCTTTAGAAAGAAAAGTGGAAAATGAAATGCTTCTTTTTCTTTTTTGAAACTGACGCTATTTTTTCCGCAAAGCCATTTATCAGAATGCCACGCAATATGTCAAGATTGTTTCTGTATATCAAAGGTTCAAAATAAACAAGGGTGGATATTGATTGTCCAGAATGTTAGGAAGGAAGTTAAAATTGTGATGCAATTCAAATCTCGTACATAAAACGTCTGGATATGCACACTTGGTTTTGTTTACCTCAGATCGTCCAGATCACCGATGGTTGACTGCAAACTTCTCGCCCCTAATATACGAAAGTTCATGCACAGAACCAGTTTGAAAGAAAAAAGTAATGGCACGTTCTTTGAAGGCTGTACATTATTTGACTCCTTCAATGTAGCTGTGAATTCATTTTTGCACTGTCTATACTCCGTTCACCCTTAAGCTGAGACTATAAGAGGAGCTACCTGCCCACCGGTCCAATCAGCCGCCTGTCTCTTATCACCCGACCCTGCTCTCCGCGTCTGTCATTGGTTGGGAGCGTGATGACGTGGCGAAAAAGGTTTGTATGACTGGTCCAACGAGGACGTAGCTTCCACTGCAGTCTCAGCTTAGGGGTAAACGGAGAACAGAAGCCAGAGCAGTCCACGGTCGCAGTTTCGATCATGCCGGCACACACTCACTGATGATCTACTTTCAGGGCACGAAATGGTACGTGCATGCGTTGACACATGGGTGTGGCTACTCTGGGTTGTCGCCGTAACGGCACACTTAGTTCATAGAGCCCCGCGTTGGAGATGTTTGATGTTGTGCATATCTGCCTTTGGGATATCCCCTTCGGAGGTGGTTTTGCTCCATGTATAACTTCTATGTCTTCGAATGTGCTTCGTTCGAAACGTGTTTTGTCTTGTGTATGCGCCGGTGCAAACTTTTCACTTCAGTGGCAGGAACAGTGTTGATAAACGGCTATCGCTGGGCTGACCTTGTTGTAAGTTGAACTCTGATTCGGAGCTCAGTCCGTCAGGAGCCCGATGAGGTTACTCGAGCATCCACGTGCTCTCCTCGTGCTCGTCTCTCTTTCTTTGTGTGTACTTATTTTTCCTGTCTGTTTCCTTTTTTTACGCTGCGCCATACCACGTGAGATTTATGGCCGTCTCGTTGTCGGTTCTTCTTTTTCTTTCCGTCCCGAGCTCCGAATCAGAGTTCAACTTACAACAATCTCCCCCGGAATGAGCGGGCACGGTCATTCTTTTAACTCCAACGGGTACAGATGTTGAATGGGCCGGCGAAGCCTTCCTCCCGGGTAGGATCAGCTTACATGCTCTTGCTCTGCCGTCCCTTCCTTGAATGGTCTCTTCGATTCTGCAGGTTTTCCACATGTGTCTTGGTAGACGGTCTTCCGTTAGAAGAACTAGGTCACCAGCTTGGAGTCCCGATGAGGCAGTCGGTTTGACCAGGTGCGCTGACCTTAGTTCGAGCAGATACTCACGCCGCCACCTTCTCCAGAAATTGTCCACCATCGCAGTGCGGTATTTCCATCTTCGAGCAAGCTGATCTCCAGCTGGTAGTGCTTCCGTTGGTAGTCGATGTGGCGGAAGGCTCGTTAGTTTCCTCCCCACTAGGAAGTGAGCTGGGGAAAGCACCTCTGGTTCCTCGGCGTTGGCGTACACGTACGTAAGAGGGCGAGAATTTATGACGGCCTCGACCTCGGCCAGGACAGTCGTTAGTTCCTCAAAATCCAAGCTGCTGCGTCCCAACACCTTGCGCAGAGACGCCTTGACGGATCGCACCATTCTTTTTCAAAATCCGCCCCACCATGCAGCCCTCTCGACGATAAATTTCCAACGGATTCTGGGATTCGAGAATGAACGCAAGCGTATACTGAAGGCTGAAAACCGATGTTATCGTTGCACCAAGAGAAACCATCGAGCAAAGGATTGCAGAAGTGCAAAGTGGCTGAAGTGTGCACGGTGTGCAGGGAGACACGCCAGTGCTATGTGCGACCCGAACTTCAAACCTCAGCATAAGACTACGGCGAAAGAAAAGGCGGACACCGGTGAAACATCGACTTCGGGAGGAACAACACTCCAGTCAACGCTCAAGATCACAAACAAAGAAAGGAACAGTGGAAAACGTGTACTTCTGCAGACAGCTCAAGCCTGGGCAGAAGGCGAAAGAGAGCGTTGCCGGATTAGGCTTCTCATCGACGGCGGAAGCCAGCGGACTTTTATTCGCCAAACCGTCTCCAAGAGGCTTCACCTGAAGGAACTGGGTGAGGAGGACTTGACCATTTTCATGTTTGGAGACGCTGCAACGAAAACTAAATGCAAGCGAGTGGAACTCTGGCTCCGCAGCCAATACGACAGAAGATGCGTAAGAATAGAAGCCCTCGAGGTTCCTCACATCTGCTCAGATGTCATGAACAACCCCTCCGAGGAATTGCGGGGCCTGCCTGACGAAATCAACCTTGCGGATGTGGAGCTCTCGGGCAATCCATGCGAGGAGGGAATCAGTCTTCTCATCGGAGCCGATCACTTCTGGGACATTGTGAACGGCGGTGTCAAGCGCTTGGATGGGAAGCTGATGGCAGTCGACACCATCCTCGGGTGGACACTTCAGGGTCCCGTTACCTCTACTTCTGCGACAATCTACTCACCAACAACTGCAGTGATGAGGGTGACTGTGTCAGAAACAAACGACGCGGAAATTTCGGCTCAGCTCAGATCATTCTGGGAACTTGAACACATCGGAATAGCTGACAACGTGACGAAGACTTCAGAGACGGAGTTGCTCAGCGAATTCAAGCATTCCGTAAAGTTCGAGAACGAACGGTACCAAGAAGGCTGGCCAGGTCAAGTGGAAAATGCTCACCAGGTTGCGGACAACAAAGCGGAAGAAAAGAAGGCAACAGTGCTGCAAGTAACTGCACCAGCTCTATTTCCAGTTTTCGACTTGGAGAGGTACAACTCGTCAACCAAGGTGATCCGCGTGACTGCCTGGATCAAACGTTTCGTGAAGAATTGTGCCAAGACAGCAGACAAACGAAGCGGACCTCTCTCAAGCGAAGAACTGATAGAAGCCGAAACATATTGGCTTACCGTTGCACAAAGGGAGACTTTTGTACCAGAAATCACGAGCTTGCGTGAAGACAAACAAGTTGACAGAAAATCGACTCTCAGGAATTTGAACCCATTCCCGGACAGCGACGGATTGGTTCGAGTGGGTGGACGATTGCAGCACAGTGACAACAGCGAGAATGTGAAGCACCCAATCGTCCTTACCGCCGATCACCCTTTCACCACCCTTCTCATCGCTGGGGAACACCGTCGGCTGCTCCATGCTGGGGTTCGAGACACGTTAGGACGGCTACGGGAATCCTACTGGATCATCAGAGGACGACAAGCCGTAAAGAAAGTAATTCACAAGTGTTTCGGCCTGCCGAAAACAAAGCTGCTCGCCCGCATCCGAGCCAATGGCTCCCTTGCCGGCGGACCGAGTCAAAAGAAGCGACCCTTTCAGCATCACGGGGGTAGACTTCGCAGGACCTTTGATCTGCCGTCAAGAAAAAGGAAGCAGGCAGCTTTGTTTTCGGCAGGCGAAACACTTGTGAATTACTTTCTTTACGGCTTGTCGTCCTCTGATGATCCAGTAGGATTCCCGTAGCCGTCCTAACGTGTCTCGAACCCCAGCATGGAGCATGCCGACGGTGTTCCCCAGCGATGAGAAGGGTGGTGAAAGGGTGATCGGCGGTAAGGACGATTGGGTGCTTACATTCTCGCTGTTGTCACTGTGCTGCAATCGTCCACCCACTCGAACCAATCCGTCGCTGTCCGGGAATGGGTTCAAATTCCTGAGAGTCAATTTTCTGTCAACTTGTTTGTCTTCACGCAAGCTCGTGATTTCTGGTACAAAAGTCTCCCTTTGTGCAACGGTAAGCCAATATGTTTCGGCTTCTATCAGTTCTTCGCTTGAGAGAGGTCCACTTCGTTTGTCTGCTGTCTTGGCACAATTCTTCACGAAACGTTTGATCCAGGCAGTCACGCGGATCACCTTGGTTGACGAGTTGTACCTCTCCAAGTCGAAAACTGGAAATAGAGCTGGTGCAGTTACTTGCAGCACTCTTGCCTTCTTTTCTTCCGCTTTGTTGTCCGCAACCTGGTGAGCATTTTCCACTTGACCTGGCCAGCCTTCTTCATTGCCCAAGATCCAGTTCGGTCCGCTCCACCACGTTGTGTTGTTTACGAGCTTCGCTGGAAGAAGTCCGCGTGTCAATAGATCAGCTGGGTTTTCCGCTCCAGGGCAGCATGTCTCCAGTCTTTTGGGTCAGTCAATGCTTGTATCTCCGAGACCCGATTGGCCACGAACTGTTTCCACCTGCTGGCAGAGCTTCGAATCCAGTGCAACGCCACCCTAGAGTCCGTCCAAAGACACGTTTTGACGTCTGATGCGCACAGTCGTTCCTGAATGAACTTTGTTAAGCGAGCGCCGATCAGTGCTCCCATTAACTCCAATCGCGGGAGTGTCAGTCGTTTGAGGGGAGCTACCCTTGCTTTCGCTATCACTAAGGCTACGTTGCTCTCGCCGTTTGTACCTTCCGATGTGATATATGCCACAGCACCATATGCTTTAGGGCTCGCGTCGCAAAAAACGTGGAGCGTCTTCGGTCGTTCGTTGTTGGAGTCGCTAGCCATTTGTCTCGGAATCGAGATACTCAAAACACAGAAGAGTTCTTTTTTGCGTGGCGTCTTTCGTGGCGTTCCTTTTCGATCTCTACTGACTCCTGAGACCCCGTCGTCCCGTGATCGTTTTCCTTCTCCTCCTCACGCCGACGTTTTAGATTCCGCTTCTTTCTCGGTCCGCTTTTCACACGCCCAGGTGGTTGATGGCGGCGGCCGACATCTCGTCTTGCTCAGAGTTCGCCCGAGCTGGTGTAAACATCACGCGAGGCCACGGCCAAAGCTCAGTCCGTCAGGAGCCCGATGAGGTTACTCGAGCATCCACGTGCTCTCCTCGTGCTCGTCTCTCTTTCTTTGTGTGTACTTATTTTTCCTGTCTGTTTCCTTTTTTACGCTGCGCCATACCACGTGAGATTTATGGCCGTCTCGTTGTCGGTTCTTCTTTTCTCTTCCGTCCCGAGCTCCGAATCAGAGTTCAACTTACAACAATCTCCCCGGAATGAGCGGGCACGGTCATTCTTTTAACTCCAACGGGTACAGATGTTGAATGGGCCGGCGAAGCCTTCGAACGAAGCCGACGTTCTGCTGGCAACGGAAGACACGCAGGCGGGTGAGCTTCAAGAAAAGTTTGAACTTCTGGTGTCCAAAGAATCAACGTTAAAGAAAGCTGGAACGCAAGTGATCGGAGTGGTAGAAAGTGGCTCGTCTGTTTAGAACGTGTGTGTAGTGTGTGTCGTTTAAAATAAAAGTGTTGGGTTTTGTTCAAATGGATCGACATTTCTGAGCGTAAAGAAGAACAATTCTCTCAACAAAACAGACCTCGAAGCAACTGGTGTGGTCTTTCAAGTTTCTATATAGTCCGTTGCAACTCTACAAGGTAAGGCGAGGGAAAAGAATGCCAGGGAGGAGAAAGCAGACTAAATGCTAAAGAGAGGTGAGGCTTTCCCTCTCCTCTCCAGCGTTCCGTCTGCTTCCTCCTCCCGACCTTCCTTTCCCTCGCCCTACCTTTGTTGAGTTGCAACGGACTATCGTTCTTTGCTTGCGGAAGTGATTGTCGACCTGATATGTGTCGCGTATAAGCTAGACACCTAGGTGAAGCCGCGTATTACAACTGTATTAGAACAGAGCGTAAGGTGACTACGTGCCAAAGTGCGCTCGCTCGCTGCTGGGAAACAGATCAAGTTACGCAGGGTTTGTTTGAGTGGCGGGAAGTGGCTCTGTAAACGCCTCCTTCAACTGACACTGCGCCGTTAGGTCGCTCGTTGCTCGTCTACTTTATGCTCGTGTCTCAAAACGTAGACAAAAATTTTAAAAATGCTTATTGGAAATCATAGACGCACATGTAAAGATTCTTGTTGTTTATCCAAAGAAACACATATTTAACAAGATTTCGGCTCAACTAAAGGACATACAACGAAACTATGACATTTATAGATTGCGTTTGCTAATAGTCCACTATTGCATCTAAAAAATTTCAAAAAAATTTAAAAATAAAAATAGGGTATTTGAGAAAAGTAATTTTAAAAAATGCAACTTTTTGTTATTTCATACTGTTTACGCGACGATAGCGAGATGGCTAATTAACAGATTTGAATTATATTATTATATCTATAATCAGCTTGTTTGGGCTTTCCATAGGTTTAAATATTATAATTTACCTTAAGTTTTAAGGGTGTTGTAAACGTCTTTCATTTTTTAATTCCTTCCTAATATTCTGGACAATCAATATCCGCCCTCGTTAATTTTGAACCTTAATATATAGAAACAATATTGTCATGTTTCGTGGCCTTCTGATTTTTATAAACTTGTTACTCACTGTTTTGTAGCGTGCTTATATCTTTTGTGTTATACCAAACTACGCTATTTCTAGTGTATATTACAGCCGACGCTATTTCTAATCTATATAAATGACATAACGGATATACCAGGTTGCCCCGAGATGACAATGTATGCGGATGACACAAATATGTTTTTTCCTGGTTTAACAAAAAAAGAGTGCAGAAAAAATTAGCCAATGAATATCTTACAAAACTATCCAAGTGGTTACAAATAAATAGTGTAAGCTTGAATATCAATAAAACTAAGTATCTGATTTTTTAAGCCAACGGGGAACCGAGATGACAGAATTACAAACATCAAATTTGAAGGCACAGTACTGGAGCAGGTGGTTGAACAAAAATTTCAAGGTGTTTGGTTCACTGAGGACCTTTTCTTGAAATACGCACGTCAACAAACTAAAAGCCGACTTATCCCGAACTGCTGGCATTATTTATAAAATTCAAAATCTAATTCCTGCCTGGCTTAAACTAACGTTATATTACTCTCTATTTTATTCTAGGATCAGTTACAGCATCATGGTTCGGGGTACAACAACAGCTACAAACTACAATAAATTAATCATTTTACAAAAACAAATACAACGGATATGTGAAAATTATAGAGACGACATAAGGATTTTAAGAACGCAGCTACTCTTAATCAAGTATAATATTATCAAGGCAAATCAAATTTATTATTCCAAACTCTTGCAATGGGTACATAGAAATAGACTCCACTAGACGCCCATTAACTGTTCTAATCCATACTTATTACGGAACCCAAAGCGAAAAACGCCATACGTAAGAACCAACTATGGTCGACAAGCATCACTTTTTTAGATCACTAAAATGCTTAATAGAACAGGTATAAACATAAACTTTGACCAGCCGTTTGGTAGTTTCAAACATTTTTGCAGAGAAGATGCTAGTGGCGACTGATGTGGCATTTTCTTCGGTGTAATAACTTTTTTTAGGTGTGATGTTGTTTGATTTTTTGCCCTACAGTATTAAAAAAACTCAAATTTGCATAGCAGTATCTGTCTGACCTTTTGAAAATTTTGTCATTTGCCCATCAACAGAGTGTACAGATGTTTTTATCTTCAAATAATTGTTTGACCTGTTTTTGTACGCTTCATTTCGTGTTTATTTCTGACACCATCATTTCTGTTCTCTGTTCATAACGTGCTTTATTTCGTTACAGCGGTTATTTTTTTGGTTTGGTTGAAACTTTTGTTGCTCCTATGTTGAACGGTACGATTAGGGGGGGGGGGGGCAGTGGCTATGTTAGACATTGTGCCTTTATCTCTGCCCCTCTCCAAAAACACATTAGCAAAACAAATAAAAACAATTATAATGAATCTACTTCATGTTATTTTTTTACAACGTGACCAAAATATGTGTTCGAAATCATAAAGACGCCCAAGTTCGGTAAGGACGCGTGTTGTTTATCCAAAGAAACACTAATTTCACAAGATTGCGGCTCAAATAGATAACATACAACCAAAATACGACATTTCTAATTACGTTTCTTAATAGTTGACTATTTTATTTAAAATAATTAAAAAAATAAAAATAAAAAATGAGGATTTTGAGAAAATTAGTTTTAAAGATGCAACTTTTGTTGTTTGATACACTGTTTACGCGACGATAGCAAGATAGCTAATTGGCAGATTTGAATGATAATATTATATTTATAATCAGCTTGTTTTGGGCTTTTCATAGATCTAAAATAGATTATTTACCTTAAGTTTACGACAAAAAAGCGACCTGGAGGCCAGTTTTACATTTTGTTAGAAATATATTAAAATACCAATAAATTTGTATTTTATGCAGAGTGCCGTTTTAGTAGATACTAAATGCTAGAAAAAGCCTAAAGGACGCAAAGAAAAAATAACGGCTAGCAGAGGCTGTCAAACATACCACCTGCGACGGCGGGGAAAATGCAAATTTCTACCGCAGCGTCTTCTACGCTCCATAACTCGAGAACAATAAATACGGGAAACTTGCGGTTTGTGCCCACTTTTCTATTGGGAATGCCCCTAAAACATATATTTTTCTTGCAAAAAGTACAATTAAGCACTTTTAGCCTGCCCGATTTTAGATGAAATCACCATGTATGTTTAAAACAAACAAAGAGAGCTCGGTATGTCTGGCGAAATTTGGGTCTGGGTAGCAAGTAAATTTAAATCGAAGATTTTCGAAACCTTGCGACACTTTCGCCTGGAGTAGGAGAGGTCGTAGTGCCAAAATATTATTCGTCGTGGGTCAGCGGTTATGCTTTGCACGGCTATCTTGATATTGTGTGTTCGAAATTCCTTTGACACGAATCTCACTCAGAATTTCATCATTTTGACTAAACTGAACCGATCACGTACATTTCCCAGAGGTCCGAATATGTCCCTTTCTCTTTTCTATTCTGTATTTTCTGATGAATGCAGTTTTAAGTTCCTTTATAAATGTCGAATCTTGTTAGAGCTGCTCAACATTTGTTAAAAAAAAAAAGTGTACTTCTCAGACTGTACAGTTTCTTGGCCCTTTACAACGTTATAAACAGCATTCTCTCAAAAGCCCTTCACAAGTATGTGATGCCGTTATCACTTCAAAACTCAACTAGAACAGAGTACTACAGCTGTGCATTCTGCTTTAAAGAACGCATGAATTCTACACGAGATTTCAGGCCCAAAAGTATGCTTGTAAATATCGAATATTCCAGAACCATTGTTGAGAGCTCTCAAATGCAAGAATATAAAAAATACAAAAACACATCACATATATTTTTTTATATTATTTTTTGCGAGGCATGCGAGAGAGTTTTCCGAGGAAACCTTCATTGCAAATATGTACGTGTCACTCCAAGAAGGGAATTCAGTCTAAGACGTAGAGTGGAGAGCTGTCAGATATCTGGAATGTTAAGTATAAAAAGCGGCGGGGGGGGGGGGAAGGGGGGGGTGTTATTGCTACTCTTCGAGCAACAATCTGCCATGTGGTTTTAGTTTGTAATTTTTATATTTTAGGATGTTGATTTTCCAGCGGCGTCCTTAATCGTCTTTGCAGCAGTTGTGGTTCCGCCGATGTTGGGTCAAGGAGTGCAGCCGACGGATTCCTGGGCGAAAACACAAACGTGGGACGAGGATGTTATCGAGAACCATCTGGAAACGCTCGGACGTACAAAAGGTGGCCCTTTGTCTCAAATGTTTAGGCATAACAATCTTGTAACTCTAGGTTGTCATTTTGAATGCAGCTCTTTCGGAAAACAAGCTAACTCAATACGCACCAAATATTTATTGGGGAACATTATGTTACAAACTGAGACACAGGAACCCACTGTGTGCCATGATCTAAAATGAGTAAAGTTTATTTCCAAAGGTATGTTCTCGTGCGTGCTACAAGCCAGTCCTGCGTCCCTCTGATAAAAAAAAAAAAACTGCAAGCGTTCGTTTGTATAGTACAATATGAGACTCCCTCGCTATTAGAGACAAAAAGACCCGTAGTATTTACTAATTGAAAGCTAGTAACTGTGTCACAAATGTTACTAAGTCCTTAGCACGATGAAAGAAGAGGAGGTGTCTGAACTAGGCCAGACAAGGTGGTAAAAGTTTGCACGGGCTTAGCGCAACTTCTGGCAGGGCGCTTCAGGTTTCGGGGCATCGCGCAGGCGCTGTCGCGCGTCCTGCGCCCTTGTAAACGTGTGCGAAATAAGGACGGCTCATTGAGCGGCTCTCATCGATTCCCTGAATCTCTCGCCTCGCCATGGAGCAAGTGTGGCGAAAGTTTACTCGCACTTCTCGCAAACGCCTTGAGATGGTGCAACATGTAAAGGGGCAATCTTAAAGGTGACCCCGAGGAGGTTTTTGAGATCGCCTCATTATGGCGATAACTCACTTTTCTGTCTTTAAGCATCGCAGAAATCCGTGAATCCTAACGATATCATAACCGATTTTCCTATTTAAAAAAAAATATATCGCAGCACAACGAGGTCATTTCCGGCGATGGGAGGAGCATGTTCCGAAACCAGGACCACTGTCAGTCAATAGTAAGCGAAGGATCCTAGCGCCTCCGACCGGTGGAACCGCGCAGTGATATCTCAAATGCGCGTTGCTCGTTGCCCATACAGCCCGGACTACAACTCAACCCAGCGAGCGCGCGCGCTCAAGAGCTAACAACCAAATGCATCATCCCCCCCCCCGGCCAAAAAAAAAATAGTGTTTTTTTTATTGATTGTTGAAGTATTTTCTTCGCGAAAGATTATCATTTTTCGACTACTCTTATTTGCTTTTGTCATCTACAAAAACATACACAATTTGTAATAACAGCATTTGCAATCTCAACGAAATGTCGCGTTTTTATTGGTCGCATGTCGTCCTGGCTGCCGGAACAATTCTCCTCCCATCGCCGGAGACGACCCCGGTGTGTTCGATATTTGATTGCTCTTTTACTAGGGAAATCGGCCGCGCATCGCTATGATTTATGGCTTTCTAGGATACTTAAAGCCCGCAGAGTGAGTAATCGCCATATATAAGCGATATCAGAAACCTCCTCAGGGCACCTTTAATAGTCCCTGACTTGCCTCAAATTTTGTTCAACACAACAGTGAACATGTATAAGCTAGAAACTTAAACTACACGTCACAAGAACTGTTTGCCGCGAAGTTATTGAAGTTTCGAATTTGGTCTGAGGCTCCGCAATAGGCAGCACACGTGACGTCAGATGTTTATAACGGCGCAGTGCAGCTTGTTCCAGACGGGATACAAGAAGTTCGTTGGTGCCAACAGAAGGCTGGTTCAGACATCTGCAACGAACGCGTTAGCAACGACTGCGTCCGTTGTGACCGGAGCGACTGGAACGACCGTTCTGCGCCGCGCGTATACACACACTGCTGCAACCACTGCAACAAGCGCCGCATGTATTCAGCACGGTGGCCACTTCTTCGCCACCATCAGCTGTTACCGCGGTGCCTCTAAAAAATAATAAGGAACGCGCCGTTATTTCTTCCTGAAAATGGACAGACGGTATTCTATAGCCTGACGCTTTATTAATTTTTGATTTTTGCAGGATAGGCTCGCCGGGCAGTGGATGAAAAAAAAAGCCGTTTACAACTCCCTGTAACGCCGGATTAGAGCGCAGCTCTTGAGGAGGAGGAGGGGAAGGGTACTGAGGGGAAGGTATACCCTCCTCCCTCCTCCTCACCTCCTCATCCTGTCTGCTACTCCCCCCGAGCGGCGCCGCTGTCGTCTCACGAGGGTCACGTGACGTCACCGGGGTCACGTGACCTCACGGTGGTCACGTGACCTCTATTAGGTCACGTGACGATGTCGTTTTCAGTGACGTCACTGACGACGTCATCAGTGACGATGACGATGACGATGCCGGTGACGTCATCAGTGATGATGACGATGTGGATGCCAATGACGCAATCAGTGACGTCACTGATGACGTCATCAGGGATGATGACGATGCGGATGCCGATGACGTCATCAGTGACGTCACTGATGACGTCATCAGTGACGATAGCGATGACGAGGCGGATAACGTCATCGGTGATGATGACGTCATCAGTGACGTCACGCGTCCCATAATGCACCGCGCGGTTACGCCGACGGCGACGCCGACGTCGCTCATGCCGGACACGGGCACCTAAGAGCTCAAATCTAAAAAGTCTAAGGACACCTAAGCACTTTTGGGTTGTGGGGATATTTATACAGCGTGTAGTTGGTCATCCATTTAAAGTTGCGACGAGTCACTCGCTGTAGAGATGAGCAATTTAGCCAGTGCGGTACAACCGCTAGCCTGGGGTCTTTAACGTGCACTACGCAGTAGTGATACACGACCGCACGCCGGTACGATGCTCATCCAGATCGAAACGGGCAGGGTGGGGCTCGAACCCAGGATCCCTGAGTTCTGCAACGCGAGCTTTCGCTCCACGCGCGTCGAGCTGGGTGTGCGCTTTAGCCCACTCGGCCACCGATCCCCCCGCCTAAGCACTTCGTATGAGTTGTGAATGCGAAAGCATGAATGTCGTTCTTTCGCTCCCTTAGTTCGTCTGCGGCGTAGTGGCGTGGCCGGCCGAGCGCGCGCTCTCGTGAAGTGGCTGCGCCGTGCTGAGCTCGGCCGTGCATCCCCTCCGGAGCTTGCCCGGAAGGGCTGTGCGGCCTGGCCCGCACCGCCGCAGCTCTTACCGGCGACCGGGCCGCTGCGTGCGCTGCGCCGCCATGGAGATCAAGGGCTTTTCTGGTGGCGTCCCTTGGAACTACGCCGCGCGAGATCCAATGGGAGCTTCGTTCCTTGATGACGCGCGCCAGCCAATGGGAGCCTATCCATCAGATTTCTGCTACAGACGACAGGGTTCGCTCTTTGGGAAAGGAGAAGGTGCCGTTTGGCGCGGCTTCAAAGCTGATGACGCCGGTTCGCTCCATGAAACAGTTAATGCTTTCGCGTTAAAAAGAAATGCAGTACGCCCTCTAGGACGATCACGACTTTACCGATAGTACGAATTTCGCCACACCCCTTTTCTGCAATTCAAAAGACTAATGTAATGTTAGCAACGATATAGCAACGTAGAAATTATTTCGTCATCACCATAGCGTTCAGGAATGCTAACACTAATCACTTTTCTCGGGTGAGGAAAACGTGTCAAAGTTCGCATCCTTCATACACGCCTTTAAATACCGTACGCACCAGTACTACCGTGAACTTGGGCACACGAGGGCTTTGTGGGAGGACAGGCTCCGCCCACAAAGCCCTCCAATCTTCGCACTTTAGCAAAGTGAAAGCTGGGGAGGAGGCGAGTGCCTTGTCTATTCTCTAGCGTCCTCTTTAGCGTTCGCTCTGCTAAAGTGGAGGACTTTACGGGAGGAGAGAGAGAAAATGCATCATTGTTGCGAAGAGATCGGCCGCTTGAAAAACGATCCCGGCTAATACAGAACTTGACAGGAAGAGGCGAAAGCGAATTATGATGATACATACAAGAAGACAAAGGGATGAAAAAAGGGAGGTCATACACGTAAGCACAGTCACAGCATGCACAAACACGAAGCGAGCGGCTATACAGTGTCGCAAAACCCTTGCTTTTTCCTGGTTTCTTGACTTGTACGGGTTTCTGAACCTGCAACAGATGGACCTGAAAAAATGTGATGTTTGTACTGCGCATCGGATATGAGCAAGTGAGACCTCGTGCTCTTTTTCGTATTATGTATTTCGTACGCTCGTACTCTTCTTTATCGTCTAACAGTATTCCGACCCTCGTCATCTGATGGGATCTTTCTATCGCTCGCAGTGATTGGCTTGAATCTGTGTTCTCCAGGAAAGTGGATTCACATACTTTTGCTCTAGCGTGCAGACGCGCACGTCCTTTACAAAGTCATCTGACGTCTGCGCGCTCCGTTGACAGCATGATTTCTTTTGCCCCATCCGTCAAGAGACGGAAAGTGCATAGGCAATCCTAAGAACTCGTAAACAACTGTTTACGAGTAGGATCTAAGGCGCGTGGATGTTTTGCAAAGCGCACTTGTTTTGGAAGACGGCAGCTGCGTATCTCCGTTGAAGAGCGTCACCTGCTGTTGAGACCACGCTTATAACTGATTTTCTTTAAAAACACACTCTTTTTCTTTTCTTTTTCTTTTCGAATCTTTAGCGAGTTAGCTTTGGTTTGCTGCTACTGAAGTCACACTAGATAAAATGTCACTTCTGTGTACCTCCGGGCTTTCCTCTGCAATGACACTGAATAGTAGTGCTTTGGTTGATGCACACACAGAGCAATCGAGACAACGCGTCTCATGCGACTCAGCCTTCATACATGAGCCGTGCTTCCAAAATATCACCGCCGTTCTCGCATGTAATTACCAATGTCATCGTAACTCCTCAGCTCGTATAGTTTCCGTATAACTGTAAATTCCCGAAACCAACGTTTGAGACAGGTACCTAGAATACTACACACAATACGGAATAAAAATGTACCCCATAACTGAGTAATTCTACTTTCGCTCAGAACAATCGCAAATTTAGAATAGAAAAAAAAATTAAAAATATGTTCACAATTTTTGTAACGCCAAATTAGAGCGCAGCTCTTGAGAAGGAAGACGGGATGGTGCGGAGGGGAGGGTATGCCCCTCTTTGTTCCCTGCTAAATTTAGCGGAGAAAATTTTCCGCTAAATATAGTATGAAAATTTTACTCTCGTAATGTCGCTCGTGACGTCACGTGTGACGTCACGGGGTTAACTCTCGTGACCCTCTTGAGAGGAACCCCCAAAACCTTCGTGAGGGTAACCCTTGGGGCCCTCGTGAGGGTAACCCTCGTGACCCTCGTGAGTTCAACTCCGTGAACCTCGTGAGGGTACCCCTCGTGACCCTCGTGAGGGTAACCCTCGTAACCCTCGTGAGGGTAATTCTCGTAACCCTCGTGAGGGTAACCCTTGTGACCCTCGTGAGAGTAATCCTCGTGACCCTCGTGAGGGTAACCCTTTGAGGGTAACTAACCCTCGCAGCCCTCGTGAGGGTAACGCTCGTGACCCTCGTGAGGGTAGCCTTGTGATTCTCGTGAGGGTAACCTTCGTCAGAGTAACCCTCGTGACCCTCACGAGGGTGACTCTCGTGACGTCATTATAAGAAACTTCCCATAATGCAACGAGCGGTTACGCCGACACCGACAGCGACGCCGCTCAAGCCGAAAACGGGCGCCTAAGAGCTGCGCTCTAAAAAGAAGGGGGGGGGGGGGTTGCTCTTTACTCAGTGTTTATAGTGTAATCATTCTGTGGTCTCCTTGGCATTCGCGTGCCGACATCGTATCTGACAGCAAGCGACTTGGCTTGCTCTCAGGCCCCTGATTTAGTGCACTAAATCAGGGGTCTTCAAACCCGGCCCGCGGAGGTGTACCGGTAGGCCCGCAGACGGCCGCAGTCTTTCTAGTGGTGCGCGGCCCGCTCCTAACAACACAAAAATTTAGCGCTCGTAAAAAAAAAAAAAAACTTGGCGCCGCGACACGTACCAAAAGCGCGAAGATATTTGAAATAGTGAGAGAAAACTGTAGTGTTGTGCGAGTATTCGAATTTTTTGAATAGTATTCTCGATTCTTCCAAATAATAGGCTATTGCTATATTCGCTTCCAGATGAACGTTGATATTTGAATTTTTCGAATTGTTGATATCGGCGGGTTAGCCCCGTTGAGCGCGGTTCATTTCATTGCATTTATTGATTCCTCAAAGGGCTATGCAACGATATTGGGTACGAACTTTTCTCACTTTACATCAGCTTAGTGGCACTATAGTGAGACATGAGAATGTCTCACTATAGACCTATGGGTACGAACTTTTCTATGGGTACGAACTTTTCTCACTACTGACCAAGAAGCGCCTTGGTCTCGGTCGAATGCCAAGGATAAAAGCGGACCTTTTCGTTCAGTCTCTCCTTCGCAGAGCTTGATGACGGAGTTGTGGGGGACAATGCCAACAATGCGATCCCGGGGAGTGCGTCATCAAGCTTTTGCGATCCCCGCCATGACGATGTTTAAATGCGCTCATTCAGTAGACAGGAAAACTGCGTAGGCATTCCATTTTGGCTCGTGATAGTCAATGCCTTGACATGCCTACGGGTAGTTGCTCGTGAACAATCGCTGAGATGACGGGAACAGCCGAAGCTTAACAATGCGTGGAACTCAGCGCGCGCCCTGTGATCTGCCAACACCAACGCATGGCTCTGTAAACACACTGGCGGCATATAATCGGCTCCAGATCACGGGGCCGTTCTGCGAGTTGAGGGGTTAAATGGTGTTCGTTTCTCCCAGATTTTTTTTTCTTTTTGCAACTGCTATTGCGTAAAGCAAAAAAATAATAATAAAAAAGTGTGTTTTAGGTTATATATGTCAATGAATAATTCTAAGCTGTATGTATTGAAAGGCGGTGTTGTATGTGTCCTTCTTGTTCCGTGTCTCCGGTTTTATTTTGTTGCTTAGTATTCAACAAGCTCGTCTGTGTCTTAACTGTTCTTTCATAAAAATTGGTACATCACTCCTTTAAATGCCCTCTTTAAGAGGACCCTGAAATTACCTTTTTACTTTTGCCAAAAAAACGTTTACATTAAACCTCCAATGTTCACTGAACGCTGAACAGCCATCCGTTTTCGTTTCGGTTTATTAACTTCTACACGACAAATTATTGAAATATCGAGTTTTTCTTCCTCTCCAACTCACCAATAAACAAGCCGCGGCGTAATTTTGACGGTCGTGACGTGCTCTGTCACCGGAACCGGAAGTTCTCCCGGCAGTAGGAGAATGGGAGCGTTAGTGGCCAGCTGTCACTGTGCCGGCAGGTTTTACTACAGTGTTTTACTGCGTTGATGGCGTCGATGCCACCGACATATTTTCTGAATCGGCGCCTCTCATCACCGCGATAGCCATGGACATATCGCACTTTAGCGAAATTCAATGGACATGTTGCGCTACAGTGACAGCATGGGACTTGTCCCGTTCGCCGGTACGCCTGTTGGAAAGTGCGGCGACTCTTCCGACGAAAACTCCAGTTCCTTGTTGAAATCGGACGACAAGGAGTGGCGACTCCAATGTACGGAATGTTCGGAGCATGCACGGATTACCTAGACCTGGGGTCCCTCAAACCAATGAGCCTGCACCAGGTGCTTCGACGTGGTTCCTCGAGTGACAAGCGGTGAAACTACAGCAGTTTCTTTAAGCTCCTGACTGCACAAACTGTAATTCGGGCATTTGCAACGAGCGCGTTAGCGAAGACTTCATCCGTTGTGACTGGAACAACCGGAACAACCGCTCTGCGCCGCGCGTACGCACTTCTGCAACCACTGCATGGAAGACCAGCAGGTCTTCAGCACGACAGCCGTTTCTCCGTCACCGTCAGCCGTTTCCGAGGTATCGTTAAAAGAAAGGGACGCGCTGTCACTCACTGGGCGTAGCAGGAAATTCAGAGAGTTTTCTATCAGCTCAAACTTTATTCGCTTTTATTTTGTCAGGATAGGCTCGCAGGACAGAGTGGATGAAAAAAGAAAAGAAAAAGATACAGTACGTCGTCTTGGACGATCACGACTTTAGAACACTACTTTAGCGATAATGCAAATCTCCCCACATGTCTTTTCTGGGATTGCAAAAGACGATGTAATCTTAGGAGAGGTATAGCAATGTAAAATTATGATTTCGTGATCACATGTACGTTACGATCGTTCAGGAATGCTAACACTAATCACTTTTCTCGAGTGATGAAAACGCGTCAAACTTCGCATCCTTCATACACGCCTTTAAGTACAGTACGCGCCAGTAATACCTTGAACTTCAGCACACGCATGGAATACGCAAAATAAGAAATCCGGGCGATGTTCGAGGACGCAAATGCAAAGAAAGCTCCACTGTAGTCGAAGTAAACAAAGACGACGGCACAAGCGTTTCTGCTGCCCTGCAGGGTGCTGCCACAACATCGCCGCACGAGTAGATGAATCTTCCCTTCTAGGACGCGTTAGGTTAGGTTATCATCGTGACACACGACGAAATTTCAGTCAATGATAGCGCTCTACGAGGAACGATGAGCTTCCACCACACCGACCACGTCAACGATCACCGCCGACGCCATGTTTTTCAGCAGAGAGCAGGAACCGCGAAAAAGCGCGGACGCAGTCGTATCTTTCTCTTGCTTCGTTAGCCACACGATAGATGGCGCATAGCTCCGAGCATCATAAAATTCGGAAATTTCCGTCACATCGCTAATTATTCAACAAAATGTGGATCGGAATATTCTTTAACAAAACTGTGAAGAAACATTCGCTGGCTATTTATTGTTTATGATCGCGGTGCTGGTCAGCAGGCTCTTATCCAATAGACGACGTGGATTTGGCTGACGTGCTTTGGCACTGCGGATGCATCGCAGTGAAAAGGCAGAGAGCTTTCGAAGAAAAGAACGTATAAAAGAGTCCGCTTTTCTTTTACAAGTTATAAAGCGAAAAAAAAAAGATGTTGGCTCTATTTTTGTGTTTTGGTAGCCTTTTCACACCTTTTACGACCTGCAGTGGATGAAATTCGATTTCAAAATCATTTCATCAAAAGGGCATTACTCCGCAGTGCACCGGTGATCGGTAAAAAGCGCACTCAACGGGGCTAAACCGCCGAGAGCAAGACTTCGAAAAAGTAAAGCCCACTTTCAAAGCGGGTTGGTGCACGCGCGCGCGTAATATGTGTAAAAAAACAAAAAAAAAACAAAAACACGAAGTTTTGTGAATGTTTATGTTTATACTACAGCAAAATTCTCGAAATTAAACTGTGACTTTTATGCAATTAATTATTGTATTTTTCTATTTTCTCAAATTGTAGGTTTAATAAAGGGTATTTGCATATAGCAAGAATATTTATAAATACATGCAAATAGGTGTAGTTGGCCATCTCTATAGGTTTAATTTTATGTCAAATGCTTCACTTACTTGCAATTCCAACGTAGGCAACGGACTTTCCGAGGTCAGTCCATAAGTATAGCTCAATTGTAATTAACTTAGCTTAGGTATGGACAAGTGGAAGCTTCGGAACAACCTTTCCGAACTGGGTTTTATTTTATTTTTTTATTTTTTTAGTCATGGAGCAGTAGTGAAAAGAACTGAAGAAACTATTTGATATTCGATTCAAAAATATTCGGCCAGAACAACTTTTCGATTCAAATTCGCCTCGAACTCAAAACCCACTATATATTCGCACATGTCTAGAAAATTGCATCAAAACGCCGGTTATCTCGCCATAATATTTATTATATATTGTCATCACCAGAATTACCATTCGTAGTTGCCTGCTTCCTGTCTGCGTAACTATGAAAACATTCATTGGCGTTCTCATGCGCGCGTGATCTGATCTGATATAGCATTTTCATTAATCTTCTGCTCTATTTCAATATGCCAAAATTTCTATGCGCTTTGATTTATATCTGATGAGTTCTCGGGGTCACCATTATTTTGTAATTTCGTAAATAGTAAAATATTGCACTTAAAAATAAAGGGTATGTATTTGTTCACCTTATATTTCTTTTTTAAACTTTGTTCCAGTTTAGATTTGTGTAATAATATATTTATTTACGCTTATTTATTTAGTATTTCCTCGTTTATATGGTCTTATCAAATTTCCGACCCTCAAGACAATACAGGTCCCCAAACCGGCCCCCTATAGCCAAAACGTTTGGAGACCCCTGCAATGAATGTACACTAAGTTTGCCCTTTTATGAAATGAAGAACTTCATTTGAAGGATATTTTGACTACAATAGAATATGCTTATTTAGGAATGAAAAAATAAGTTTTTCTACTTGTTTATCTAGTGGTAGGCAGAGCGTCAAAACTGCCTGCGCTTCCACGTAGAAGCTCCAAAAAGATTTTGATATACTATCGACAAACTTGATATATACTTTAAGTAGACTTTCTTTTGTGTCACATATGGGGGAGGTTAGTATTGCTTCAGTGCACTAGATTTTGCAAGGGACATGCTTCATTGCTTGCACGTTTCTCACCACTTCGGCTCCCGCTCTCCCTCGCACGAACTCACAGACGCCGAGGAGCAAAGCGTCGATGCCGATCCGGATTCCAAGCTGCAGAACGGAAACCAGTCCGACGTGGCGTCCAACGTCATCGCCGAGGTCGAGGAAGACCCCTTCACGGACGGCGTCGACGTCGCTGCCAGAGACCCCTACTCAGAGTCCGGCTCCACCAACCCCGGGACATATCCGGGACATCGAAACGCGATCACGCTCAGCGAATAATCGAGCCTATAGTCCTCAGATCCCGAAGTCCTTAAGACTAACCTAGTCCCTAATTCCCGCTGTCCCGAAGACTAACATGGTCCCTAAGACCACGGTGCTTGGAGCGCGTCTTCAGCAGATGTGTTTAGCGTCCTAATTCGCCCACGCAATGATAGTGGTCCCAAAGTAGTAACAAACTACGTCATTGGAGTGGATGTCGCGATCATGGCGGTTGGTTGTTGAAATCCTGGCGAAAAAGGCGAGCGAACGCACGGATCGCTGTCATCGCGGTGTCCCAACTCCTGGCAGTTTAAGCTCCCGTGAAATGTCTGTCTGCAGAGGGACCTACAGCACAACACGCGTCTAGCGCATGCACATCCGCTGGTTTGCCGCCGCCACGATCGCGGCCGGAAGTCGAGGGGCCACATTTGAGGACGCAGTAAACCGATCAGTCTGAGACAGGTTCCGGGCACCATATTAAGACTAACCTAGAACCCACGTCCAAAAGTCCGAAAAAACTGACGTATAGTCTTTAAGTCGTTTGCTGTGCACCGTTTAACCCGTAAAATAAGTACAGTCTCCAACAATATGAAAGACCCATTCGACAATGCAGTTGCAGGCGGCTGTGCAGGATTCGTTCTGGCTTAAACGAACCTTGGGGTGAGGAAACAAATATAGGTTCGTTTCATTTTCGCCCTAAAGATAGAGTGGCTACGACCAACGTGTGTTTAGCACCGCTGCATGAACTGTCTAGGCGAATGGGTCTTTTATATTATTGGTGGCTGCATATATATACGTACGCTCGAAGATAAGGACAGTATTCAGAACTTCGGTGTCTCTATATCCTCCGTGCCCTGTCGGTATACCTTGCAGCTTCCTGCGCCCTGCTCTGCCTAAATTGTACAGTCTACCACAGAAGGGATCAAACGGTTGATCTCTAACAAAGTACAGGCATTTGGTTTTGCAAGGTATACAACGCCATTGCGTATTACAAAGATTAGTTCAATTAGAATAGTAAAAGGATGAACATGCCGGAATAAAAAAATTGAACAAATTAACTTTTTTTTATCTGCTTCAAGAACACTTTCTCCGCATTTGCGAGCTTTTCACTGTCTCTCATGAAGTGCCAGAGAGCATCTATGAGCTTGCGCTAAGCGCTCACTACGGAAACTATGAGAGTATGGTCGCCAAAAGAAGGGGGAAGGGACGACAGCCAATCAACCCTACATCTCTGTTTTTATTTGGGGCAGACGAAACCCCAAAGTGGCTAAGAATAAAGCTACTGCGTGTTAATAAAAAAGAAGTCGTAACTAAAAATCTTCTATAAAATAAGTAGTAACGTTTAATTTAGGCAAGTCTTACTCTTCCCAGCTTTCGCCGGAACCCTGGACGATGACGAGCCAATGGTACAAAAGTAAAGAGCGGGGCGCATAGGTTGCTCACTTCGCGTCTTTGAGAGTGCATTTCCGAATTCAAGCTCAACAGCTGTCAAGGTCTCTGACTGAAAGGCGCAACGTTGATGTTTCACTAGCCAGTAAATCATTTCAACTAGCCAACTTTGCTGCTCCTAAACCACATAACACGATTCGCCACTAAAAAAAGAAAGAAGAAAAAAAAACTTTTGTTATTAATTCAGAACTTTCACCCTTCATTGTTCTAAAAGAAACTCTCTACGTTCACATTTTTTGAACAAACACAGAACGGAAGCTAATCACCACGAACAATGAAATTATCCTAGCGAGGAACGAAACTCAGGATGCAATTAGGGACACGCCCTAAGTTTCTTGAGTTGTCCGTTACTATAGGAACGTTCGCGAGTTATTTCCAGAATGACAATTAAAGTCTGTATAACATCCAGATTGGAAAAAAAACAATGTTAATCTGTTGGAGAATGACATTAAACATTATTGTGACTTTCTGCGAAGTCTCGTCTCGTGACTTGTGTAGGGAAGATCAGGGCATAGCTCCAGAAAACTGGGCTCTGTTGGTCTTCTATAGTCACAGAGTTAGTGGAAACTAGTGACTTTCGTGGGCATGGGAGCACGGTCACGACCACCACGGCTTATACCATGATGTTTACTCCCGCATGCGTGCATCTTCCTTATAACTAAAGTTCTGTGTTTTCGGATAAGTTTGAAAAAAAAATCCCCAAAACACTCGCCGGTGAAGTTTTCGTCAATTCGGATTCATCTGAAAAACTCCAAATTTCAATATCACAAAGGCAAAAAAATAATAATAAGGCTCCAGTTTACGCTGTGAAGGTGGTTAGACAGCGAAGCTGTGTTATCACCTGCATCTCTTCTTGACGTCCCAGAGAACTTCCGGTTTATAAAAGGAATGAACAAAGGCCACTACTGCTTGAAATATGGATGAAACGTTTAACCACCAATTCTACAGGCAAACGCCAAAAGAACGAAAGAGTGCGAGATCCCTTAAAATGTTTCGGGTATCTGTAAACCAACTTCCTCCAAGATGTAATATTGTACAGCCGAAGGCCCTCGTTAAATATCCAACTTTGTTGTCCGTGTAGCGATTTATGCTTTCTTGCACTGGTGACATAAGCAAGCTCAACAGGCTTGCAAAAACGGTGCGACCGGAAGTCGCTTGGGACGGAAGCGGCAGTTCATGTCTGTAAACAGCAAAAGGGTATATTCCAAATAATGGACGAAAGAAAAGTAAATGCACTGTATTGAACTTTTATTGTATATGAAAGACTTCGTACTCTGCCGTTGCTGCGGCAGCTTATGCAACCGCAATCTTTCCGCGCTGCGGCAGCTTCGCAATTTACCGAGAAACGTACTGTGGGGAGCACTACGCTGCCTATAATCTATCACGTGGTTTTGACACTTGTTTTGTGGTGTTCTTATTGAAAAAAGTGTCAAAACCACATGATAAGGAGATAAGGCGTGCGCGTGAGTTTTCTGTCGACGGACACGAAAAAAGGAAAAAACGACCTCCAAGTCATATACAGTTCCGCTGTAAAAGGACGTTATTTTATGAATAAACCCTCTCAAGCAGTGGTCCTAAAAAAAAATACACGTCCAAATTTTAGTTTCACAATTTTTTTTTATTGTAAGTTTATTGACAAAATGGCGTTTCCCGCTTATCTCGTCAAGGTCGTTCAGTATCAGTACAACGGGTCAATTTACTTCTAGGTCACGACAGAAGTCATTGTTCCGGTTTCCACCTTAGACAAAAAAAATCAAACTGGACGTTTTGTGTTCATACAGCGTAAGGTCGGCCTGCCAGGATGGGGCGACACTGGTTTACACTGTAGATGCGCAATTTTACGAATGCAGTACGACTGCTAACCTGGGGTTTTAACGTGCTCACGCAGTGGTGATACACGACCGCACGCCGGTAATATGCTCATCCAGATTGAAACGGGCAGGGGTGGGGATCGAACCCAAGATCCCTGGGTTCTGCAGCGCAAGCTTTCGCTCCACGTGCGTCGAGCTATACTTCGTTCCAGCTTGGGTCCAGACGCAGCCGATGCTACAAGCACGAGCGTGTGGCCGTGAACAGTGCCTGTACTGCACGAGCGCGCGTGCTTGGCAGGGACGCTGGAAGCCCGGAGCTCGCGCTTGCAGCATCGGCTGCGTCTGAACCCAAGCTGAAACGAAGTATAGGTTTGCGCTTTAGCCGACTCGGCCACCAATTCCCCCTCCACTTTGGACCAAACTATAGACCATTCCATTTAGCGCTCTCTGGGCGGCACCATTTTGTTCGACCGCAGCGCCCTCTCCATACATCCGGGAAATTCAGCGGGTTCGGCGGGGTAAAACGAGAGAGAGGGCACGCGCCCGACTCCGCTAGCAGACGACAAACCGGGAGGTTGCCGTTCTCCATCTTTGAGCTGTATCGGCGGGCTGTACGGAACATCGAACTCTCGCTCGTGGCTGCCGTTGTGAAGTGGTTCGCGTTCTTAGAATAGTTATGTCTACTCCAAAATCATCCTATAGCTCTCTGTTGTTCTATTTCTGTAAATGATCAACTAGCATATCTTTTTTCCGTTACTTAAATAGCAGTTGAGTCAGCCGGCAGTACTACCCTCAACTACTGCGTGTATTGCGGCAGGAGAGCACGTTTTTATTTATTATTTCAGACTTCCACTCATGGTCGCTAAAGGCCTACACCAGTACGAACTTTGTATAGTAAAAAAGGTACAGCAACCGGATTTACTTTTCGCCAGAGAGACCGGCCAATCTGACACAGTTTTCCCTATTTTTTTTTAATTTGCACGCAGGTAACAGCGCAATTGGACCCTGTGAGTCTTTTTATCTAGCATAGTATTACACGACAACTGGCATACCAAAATCTGCGCATCTGCGCTTAAAAGTTCCAAAATGACGCGATTTTAAACACAGTTTGCACGCCAGCCGGACGCTACCTACAGCCCACTCGGCGGAGCGGACGACATGCGGGGTGAGAGGGGAGTGCATTTTTTTCTCTTTTACCCTCTCTGCTATGACCCTAATGGAACGGTCTATAGTCTGCGACAAGTTAGGAGTTCATGACGAGGGAAGGAACGCTAGGCGAGGAGGAAGCAGGCGGAATGCTGGAGCGAGGGGACGTTCCCCCAATCGTCTCCAGCAATTCATCTGCTTCCAACGCCCCCCCAGCCTTTCTTTCCCTCGCCCACTCAATGACGGGTCGCCATTTTCAGAGTAGGTGACGGCGGGTGTATCACTGGGGCCCTCCCCGTTTATGCCACTTCGCGACGACAGTCTGCGGATGGATCATTAAAAAAAAATATGAACACACCTGGCCCACGCGTACGACGCTGCTCGCCCCGCTGTCCCCTATTGCACCTCCGGAAACGGAGTCCTCTCAAAGACACAAGAAAGCCTGGACCAAAATATCGACTAAATGCACTAGGAAGCCCAGCACAGACTTGACTTCTGGGATGAGCATCAAACCTCCGGGACGAGCATCGAACTTCCGGTGGTTCCACTTGCGCCAGGCTCGGAGAACAGCTATGCGCCGTCCAGCCCCCTATAGTAGACATAAGGAATGTGAAACGGACTTCAAAATGATTTCTCACATATCGGTATCTTAGTGGAGAGGTCTCGTCTGTGTTAAAGAGGCACCTGGGCTTCACCATTTGCAAAACTCATTTCGCAAATTGAAACTTTTTTTGCGCGCGCTTAACGGAGAACTAAAGGAGCGAGTTTTTTCTAAAGCGGGCGACCGCTCGCAAGGTTAACGAAACAGCGACCGTATTGAACGTTTTCCAACAGCATCAGCCTGGTCATTAGAGACGATAAATTATTTTCAAGTCTATGTGGCGTTTGAGGTGAGTATTAGATACAGGCCTGAAGCATCTGCTCACCCAAGGAGTAAAATATTTTAACCGGTGAAGAAATGTTAATTTCCAAAAATTCTGAACACCCAGCTATCATATAAACTTAGCTCACCCTTTCCCTCATAAAAATAATGGCGGGAAATACACATAAAATATGTTTGACAAATGCGTTCATTTCGCAAAAGAAGTCACCTATTTTCTGACATTCCGCTATATCAGAGTCAGATAAATTCTTGATAATAATACGTATTTATTAAGTGTTAAGTATCAGCTTTATTTCATTTGATGCATGATTATCAGAGTATGTCTAAACAATCCTAACTCTGTTTGCATCTTTCCCAGCGGCTGCTTAAGCACTGAGATCGTTGACCGATATCAAGTAGAATAATCAAGCTAACGCGACGTATAATCAAACGATATTCGACTAAAAAAATGCGAACACAAACTCGACGTTGCAAATGATTACCAATATATTTTCTTACCAATTTCCTGATTGAATTACTTGTCTTTGTCTGATGTTCATTTTCGATGCCAACCCCAAAATGCGTAAAACTCCCCAGCTGCACTTACGAGAAACAGCCTGGGCATCCACATCCTAACATTACACGGAGCTACGATAGCTCAAAAGCATAGCAACGACATTGTAGCTGAATGTTATATTTTGTTAAAACATAAATAGGCACTTCTTGTATTACAATCAGCTCTCGATAAATTGTTTTCTGACAAATAGACGCACACTCACGCACATACACACGCACAGTCGCACACAAAACACTCATAAACACCCGCACACGGGTACGCACGCACATATACACACATAAACAAAAAACACGATGGCTATAACTACCATTGATTACTGATTAAAAAGAGTTAATTAGCCGAGTCCTCAGCTTCTAACACAGATTTGAAGATAAAATCTTCACTATTCTCTTTATCTCTTCTCCTCCCCCTCCTCCTCCTCCTCTTCCTCGCACCCAAATTTTGATGACATAATTGATATGAAGTTACACATTTTCCACAAATTCATCCGCTAGTTAACCTGCAACAATGGTTCTTTTTACAGCGAAAGCTGTTTATAGCTCGGGTTCCGTGGATTCTTCATGTGCGTCAACAAAACTCCACGCTCGCACCACCATTAGCGCCGTACGCGCACGCCTTCCCCATATAAAAGATTCGAAGTGAATGGCCAAAATAGATCGAGCGTTGAAGAACGCGTGTGCAAGGTGCCATTTGTTTTAGGCTTTTGGTTTAGGAACAGTTACTGCTACAGGCGCCGGCACGTGCGAAGCGTGGAACACCATTCCCTGCATTCTCCTTGATGCTTTGGTAATTTAGAAATAGGTCTATTCAGTAGGTTAGTTATCAATAAGCACCATTTTCAAGATCAGTGTACTCTCAGGTAGATAATAAAGGTTTCTCAAAGATTTGCCTCTGTGCAACCAAGCCGCTTGCGTGCCTAGTTTCCTTTCCTTCCGCTCTCCCGGAGTGGCGGTCCCGTCGCGCGTGTATAGTTTCCTCCGGCTCCACGGTGCGGCGATAGTCGTCCACGCAAAATAATGAACAGCAATCAAGAAAACAATAAATATGTTCGTACCTTTGTTCAAAATTCTGTGTCAACCCTGTGTTGTGTGCTAAACAGCTTCGCTGGGCATCCACCTTCACAGAGTGGAATGGCTCAAGATTTTGTTCTAATGCGGCCCTTCTTCATCACCTTTAACTTAGACAACACGGTAGTACGAAACATTCCGCATACGTAAGCAACAAACCGGTATGCCTAGAGCTGCTGACCACAACAACGACGAGCGTATTCTTGCTGAGAGCTCTGAAGATAAATAAGATAAAAGTGCATGTCTTAAAATCCTTCATATACTGATCTTACAGGCAGTTTTATTCCGCCATCGCTGCCGCCAAGCATCGTAGGAACTGTAGTCTTTCAGCTTGTGCGACTACCCCATAAGGGTCTGCGCGAGCAGAGCACGAGGCGCGAGCTGTCTCGTGCACTGACGCCATGCCTCATGTGAGCTACAGTTATGGCGGCGTCACGCATGCGCGGAACGCTTGGTGAGATTGGTCTGTTCCTGAAAATGCTACAAGTCCTGTCTCTTCCCACGGTGCGTTTTATTCGAAATAACGGCTGTTCTATGCGTTTCGTCCCTAACGTTTTTCGTCCCATATCTTGCTCACGCACGCTCGATCTCAGCCGCCTCGCTACCGCCTGCCGTTTCACCGAGAAATACATAGAAACGGGCTTTTACCGTTTCGCTTAAACACGTTTCGTGGAAAACTTTTCATAGACACACGTTTCGTCGACATTGCGATGTTTCGTGGAAATTCTTTCGTGGACAGATGCTCCGACGACGTTTTGTCGCTATATATATATATATATATATATATATATATATATATATATATATATATATATATATATATATATATATATATATTTATTTATTTATTTCTTTTAGTGGGTCTGATTGCATCACTGGTTTCTTTTTATTTCTGTTTTTGCTACAGGCACAGCGTAACTAAAGCGAACTCGCGCAGGCATCTCCGATTAGGCAAAATCGAAGTCGCTAGTCGTAAACGTATGGCGCTACGACATTTGCGGAGTCGCGGGCGGAAAGTGGAGCCGGGTGGCGAAATCGACTCGTTTCTGGCAGATAATCTGGACACGTTCCCGGACTGACCGCAGAATCTTCGCCAGCGACGAGTCGATTTCGCCATCCGGCTCTGAAATCCACTTTCCGCCCGCGCGGATCCGCGCCCGCGAACCGCAAGTGTGAACCCGCCATAAAACTTCCAGACAGTCCACGGAGACACCCTTCGCTGCTCTCGGGAAGACTTTAATAAAATGTCAGGCCCGAGTTTTACCAGGACTCATCGGAACCGCCAAGGGTTCGGCAAGCTGAGTCTACCATCCAGGTGCCAGCGACCGAGGCAATGTGCTCGGAAAAAAGCGCCGAAACGTCGTTTGACGAACTGATTGCCACCGCATTGAAACAGTGATCCAGCTGAGTTTCCTGCGCTCGTCGCTGGAAGAACGGCCCAGCGAACAGGAGCAACGATTTTGCGTTGCTTGGGCCACCGTCAGCTACCGTGGCGACAGTGGCCGCTGGTCAGCGCGCCACCAGGCTCAATACCGCTCACCGCAGCCGATCTCAAATCTTTCGTTTTCCCGCGGTATACAAAGAGCCACCCAGCAGGTCGTCCCCGGTAGAGCGGGAACTAGAGTCAAGCGTCCGGTGTGTTGCGTATGCACGAACATCGACACGGATGGATACGAGCGCAGTGTCGGAATAGAGCGACAGATGTCGTCCTGATCGCGCGGCCTGCCGCCTGCCCGTGAAGCCCAAGCGGGTGGCGAGGGAACGGGACACCGAATCCGATGCCCGCTATTGGGTTTTCCACTGACGACGTGCGCGCGGTTATCCTTCTCCGACGGAGTTCGGCACTCGCTGCGTGAAGTTTTTGTCGAACTGCGACTGGGACCACGAACCTCTGTCTGCCATGTGGAAGCGAGGCAAACTCGGTATGGCGCTCCTGGTGGTTCAGGTGGGTCACTTTTATCTACTTTTTACTCGTGTGTTTTTAGATATATATATTTTTATATATAAATACTGTATACAGCTTTTGTGTCGGATCTAAGACGGTGTCTCTAAATACGTACAAAGGACCCCAACCTTTAAAAAAATCTTGGTGACAAAAGAAATAAGAGCTTGTGGCTTTACATTAATAGATTTTACACAAAAGACTGAATCGCTGAAAAAATAAAATGATGAGTGACCTTCGTTTCAATGATGGGTGTATAATAAGAGCGATTAGTTTCGCCAGTGCGCTTGGAAAAAAAAAACATAAATGAAGGGAATCACTAAGAAGAATGATCGAGGCATGTTTCCAGGCCTATTATTTTTCGTTCACAAAAGTCAACTTTATTGAGTATTTACTTATTCTCTGGTTATTATCTAGAGAAGACATGTCTTTATCTATAGCGAGCGGAGGGTGAAAACAAACTGGCAAATTCGGAATGCTGAAAAGGCTCCATCCAGTTGCTCATATCACTGAGTTAAACATTGTTACAAATATTTCCAACTAATTTAGTAAAAAATTATGATAATAATTAAATGAGTCACGGTTAATTATAACGCGATCATAAACTTCGCATGCAAATAACACCACAATAGAAAAGTCGTGTCCAGAAAGTCAGAGCGAGAGTAGTAATATCATTATAAGGCATTCGCGAGCGCCATGGCCTCTGAACATGAATTGTCATTTACTTAGCGTTGTGGAGTATATTTTTTATAGATTTACACTGCACCTACATCGTCTCATAAGAATTATTGTAAGGAGTTATTCGATGTATTCTGACCACCGGGAAAAGAAAACGTCAATATCACAACCTTTTCCAGAAGGTTGTGATACCTGGACGTCTTAACAAAGAATGGATTCGGAAAGCATTGTGTCTATAGCACATATAAAAAAGTATATTTTTGTTTTCCTTTAATTATCATAACAAAAAGAAACGTAAGATGACTCCATAAGATATGCCGTTCATTTACTTCCAGGGTTGCTGTGAAATATACAACAAAAAATACTTAGGTGTAATCTTTTTTTTTTGTTCAAATTGTGTTGACAGTTTGGCATAGGGCCATAGTTATTGAAAACAAAGCTGGCCGCCTGATTCCAAAGCTTTTCTTGTTTATCTGTGAAGATATTGACAGTAAGAATCTCATATCACGCTAGCGTAATTTAAAGTAGACCTCACAAGGGAAAAAAAGAAAGAAAAAAAAACATCGCTCACGAAGAAGTACACATGTGAACATCGTCCTCCCAATCTCAGGCGTTTCGCGAAAGAGGACGTTGAACTCTCGGGCTTGTGGTGATAGCTCGAGTGTTTCTGTTGACCGAAATGCCCAGGAACGAAAATAAACACCGAATCAGTGTCTCGTGCTTGAACTCCGCATTTTGATACCACAGCACTTGGACAGCCCTTCCGGACAGTCAAATCACTCGCTCAAAAGTACTTACAGCCGATTGAGTGACATTGAGGCTGAGGCATTTTGGAACTTAAAGCCAAAATAAAAAGAAGAAATAATAGAAAAAAATTTTGACAAGATATAGAGATAAAACCACACAAGCGAGATCTATCCTAGTCAGTCGTTCGAATTTCAATTTACTTTGTTTCTTTTCTTTAAGAAACATTTTTTTTAGCTCATTCATTTCGGGTTCCGCGATGACGTAATCTCCCTAAGAAAGCAGATATGAAAATATGCCTCGCCTGTTCTTACAATAAAACCCCAGTATATTTTGTTGAATTGATGCTTGGATTGAATACGAACCTTCTTTTGTTTTTCCCCGTAAAACATTCTACGCTACAAAAAAAGGAAATCTAGTTTGTTTATTTTTCCTTTTCCACAAAGCAATTGGGAAAGCCAACCGCTGCAATCCACAGATAAAGATCGGCCAATGACGAAGTTGAAAATACGTTTTGACTTGGAACAACAGCCTGCGCTGTGATCCTGAGCAATGACATTTTATGTTCTTACGTTATGCTCACTACCACAGTGCAGACTGTTTGTTCCGTGTGCGTGTGCATGTGTGTCTCAACTCATTTTTTTTCGGCCTCGTCATTCACCGACGGTCGATCGCGTTGATTGGTTATTCCAATCGTTTTACGGGAAAGTTGACGCACTAGGTTTCTTAGAGTGTAGGCCGAATATAGATGTAATACTGAAAACACACGTTTAATGTAGCATCTGTTTCGTCTTTCGAATTGTAGGGTTGTGCGAATGCCGCTTCGAAGAATCGAAAAGCGCAGCGTCATCCCTCCTAGCTTCAACACCGCAGAGAGAGCCTTTGTGCCGTTGTGGTCGTAGTCATTCTAGCACTGCGAAGGTTATAAATGATGCAGCACTATTCGGTTCGAACCACTTTTCACATAGTTTCGAGTCGAGCAATCATGTGTCCTTTCGATGTGACCGAAAATCTTCGTTGTGTCGTTCGTTATAACTATGGTTTAGCGTTTGTTGCTTTGTTTTTGTTTTTATTTCTTGTAGCCAGAATTTTTCTAGTTGTCGTTGGATCTGTGGGCTGCGCACTTAAACAAGCTCTGCATATTTTGTTTTGTTTTGTTTTCATGTTAATCATGAACAGACTGAGCAGGTATGGAAACTCTAGCGACCCCGAATTTCGGTGACAGTTTTGTCACTTTAATCGACCTGCACCTCAGTCTTTTGAGAGAGAGAAAAAAAATGCTAGGATGCCTTTTTGCCTCGTACGGGAGCTCTAATATTAGCATAAAAAGTGGCGCGCACTACTTTAAGAAATATAGTTCGCGAAAGGTTCGTACCGAAGCCACGAAGGCTTCATACGTAAGTGGGTCTTTAACAACAAAAAGAAAAGCAGCTTTAAATTCAACATTTTTGGAAAGTTATCGCGATAGAAAATAAGTGACAGTGCAGATGCGCAATGCCGTGGTGCCATTTCCAATTTGATGCGCATCGCAGGTGGCGTTCATCATCGCGTACGCGCTCTGCGTGCAATACGAAGAGGCGGCGGATGCGTCCAACGGCAGGAACAGCCTCGCCGAAGCGCTCGGAGGCAATGATCCCAAGGAGAATTCCATCGAGAAATACTACCCGAGTAAGTGACGTCCCCAGTCCCGACAGTCTTCGTCCGCCAACAAAGCCGCCGCCGACAGAGGAGGCGCCATTGCTCGCAATTGCGGGCACATCTGTGCCTGTCGCGCGGCGGGGACCGTCTCTCAAAACCGGGCTCTGGATATCGCGGACGAAGGAGGGTCTCGCACGAAGTGTCGACGTCTAAACGGTGCGAACCAACAAAGACGCACTAAAAGCTCGGCAATCGCAGACAAACGTGGGCACTTACCTCCACAGTTCTTACGAGAAGCTTTCAGGCACTCTGCCTGCTTGTCGTGCCGTATAGATATGACGTTATCTTGTTTTGCCAACACCAGCTGTTTCAACGCTGCGGTAGGTATACCTGCACCCTCCGAGTACCGCTGTACCTACGGGTTAATAGCCTTCACTGTTATAAAAACGCGACCCCTCCTCTTCCTAAGCCACACGAATAGCATTGCCAAAACTGGAATCTGCAACAGTGACTTTTGTCGTGACCCAGCAATACACGTTTGCAAGTACGGCTTCAGGGCGCCGGCCATCTTACTCAGCCGGGGTGCACTTGGGCGCGGCATTAATCCGATTAGCACGCCTTAGCTAGACGTCGTCATCATATTAAATGACGCGCCCAAGTCCACCCCAACTCAACAAGATGGCGGCGCCTTGAGGCCGGACTTACTAAAGTGTATACTCTATTTTCCCCAGACAAAGCTACAAGCGCGACCTAGACCGCGCTCTTGGCTTTGAGGAGTGCATTTCTAGCGCGAGTGCTCGCTGAAGAACCTCGAAGCTCTCGTGCTTGTGGCATTGGCTGCAGTCTCAGCTTGAGTGTGAAGGGAGTATCGGCGACGTGAGCGATCGAAAGCGTCGCTGTGGTCGGCCCACCACAATTCGCCGAATGCTGACTATGACGTCAGCAAAGGATCTCTCATTGGCGCAAATAAGAGGAATGCAAGAACTTCAATTTTGACGGTGTTGGCAGTGTTGCTTTGAGAGCGCTATGATTTCACGCTTTCACCATGCTCATTACAAACACCATCGAACTTGTTGTTCACAAGGTAATGACGTCACGAAAGGTAACCAAATGAGGGCGCCACCGAAACATCTCGCCGCTAATAGAACATAGCCAAGCAGGATATATGCCCGGAAGGAAGTACGTAGAATGACCTGTGGTCTTGACCGAATTCCTTGACGAGATAAACGGTAAACCCCCTCTTTGAAACGAGACTGAAGTGGGCCCCCTCAAGACCACTGACTCTGTGCTCTGACCAAACATATTTATAAATATAATTCTTTTACACTTTGCTATGTCCAAATCTATAGGCTTTTTTTCGTACAAATCCAAATTCACAAACAAATCAACCGGCGAGCGTTTACGCGGAATCCTACAGATTGGCGATTTTCATCACCTGTTTTCTTTTTCTTCAACCTACTTCTGCGTGCTTTTTTTTCTTTTAGACCGTTAGGCGCTGTGAATATTTTACTTGCTAGAGAAGGCTGGCGAGCTAACTTTTTACCACAGCTTTCTGTTCTCGTCGCTAGAGTGCCGTGAATTTCGCTCCAGCGCTGCACGGCCGTGACACGTGACATCGCGCTGCGGGCCTTCGCTATACATCGCACCGGAAGTTCACGTGACATTAGGGAGTTTTTGTAGATCGTCTCCGCCGTCCCACAACGCCTTCTGCAACCCGCTACCAGATCCGGAACTCTTCGAGCAAGTCTAGCGACGCGCATGCGCACCAGTGACGTCTTCGTTGCAGAGGGCGCACAGGAGGGCGAAAAACGGTGTAGGAAAACTCCCTATTAGAGAGCTCCAGAATAGAGGGCCCCGATGGGTCCCCCGAGCAGCTTGTGTGTGTAGGTGTGTGTGTGTGTGGGGGGGGGGGGGGGCCGCAGAGAGCGTACGCAGACGTTCTGCCCATGCGCGGTGTGACGCCCCAAGGCTGCTTTGGGGGACTCGAGGCGTTGGGCCACCGTGGTTATCCCCAACCATTCTAAAACTTCCTTTCGGCGCGAGACTGACTCCGATTGCTCGCGGCGTCCGCTCCGGTCCACCATAAGGTGGGGACGGAGTTCAAGATTCCGCAACTTCGAAGTAAAAGTGCGAGTCGTTTTACGGCGCTATTTCTCACGCTGCTGGGCACTCGGCGTCGGTTTCCGCCAAGCCCGAAATACCCGGGCGACGCGCCACGTACTTCACCCAAGCGGCGCCGAGGACGGGGAAAGTGCAGCGAGCTCCCTGGCAGCTCGGCTCATCCGGGCTGCTTTCGGGGATGCATGGCTGCTGGCTTCTGCTTCTGCGATGGGACACGCACCAGCATGGCACGGGAAAGAAACACGTTTAGTTTTGTGCGGCGAGTTATTTTTGAGCGAATAAAATTATTAATAATAATATTAATAATCAAGAATCGAGAATCAATTTTATTAGGTGCCCAGGAACAACCGTACGGCCTTGGTGTTGGCACACCGAAACTTACACACGCTACAAATTATGCATAAAAACTAAAAAAAGAACAGCAGCAATAATAATAATAATAATAATAATAATAATAATAATAATAATAATAATAATAATATCCTGATACATAATTATTTCTATTTTCCTCCGTAGATTCAAGGTTTATTTTGAGTTCATCAGCTTGCGTTGAATCGAAATTAAACGTTTTCGGAGCGATATATATGGTTTTGTACGTTTTTTTATCGTTCCGGACGTGTCTCCAGTTACTATGGAAGTTCGTCACCAGCTCGCCTGTGTTCTTACCCTTTCATCGCATTATACACATTTAGAATAAAAACTATTTGTTTTCTTTTGTCCAAGAGAATCTAACATGGGGAAATCTGAGCCTTTAATAATAAATGGAAGGGTTGAAAAATCATTACATCATAGTTTATTGTGTTTTTTTTTCTTTTTCTTTTTTAAGCCATTCGGATGATTGCGTAGCTCTCTTCAAGTTTTGAACAGTGTTGTCATTGGTTCGAAAAAGTCCCACCGAAATTCCGATTTGAAAATTCCAGAACGGGGCTCACATCTTGTATGTAGCTTCCTAAAAAAAGATATATCAGCACGCACATGAATCGACTTAACGATTATTAGTTTATCTCCTTATTCGTCTACCGAGCTACTGCCCTCATCTCCAAAAACAAAACAAAACAAAAACAAAAAAGGTTCGTCTTTTTCGTATATTGAAAGCGACAAAATTCAGTCACCCGACGTCACGGAGTCACGAGACTTTACGTCACACGACCACTCGACGTGACGTCAGATCACGTCATTCGACAGAACGACGTCACAGCGTCGCGCGACACCACGGTGTCACGTAACGTCACGTTGCCACGCGACGACTGCCACGACGATGACGTCGCGCGGTGAACCTCCTAAAACGCCGACGGGTCGTCACGTGAACCCCCTGACGTCATCAGCGTGACGTCACCATCGGAGCTACATGCCACGCACACGAAAGCACTAAAGCACCCTGGTCACACTGCTCGTACTTCATGCGAGTGTGTGTGCTGCAGCAGGCACAAGGACATAATTACCTGCAGCCAAGCCTCAAGCATTTTCGAAGCAGGTTTTTGTATGACCCATGTGACAGGAAGAGGAAGAAACGCGCCTCAGACTGTATCCCTTGTAACGGGCGGTAGCTTGCGCCACCTACTGTCTTTTGCACGATGTAATATCAGTGTGGTCGCGGTTTAAGAGACGGCCCTGTAAATGTTACGGCATTTAATAAATGAACCGAACGGAGAACGAGCGAATTGAACCGTTTCTAAGAGAAAGGATACGTGACCAAACAACCGCGTTCGCCCTTTTTGCGCGCCATGCAGCTTCCCGCTGCTACTTCTCCCACTTCCAGAGTGCCGGCACGAATGTGCACGAGTATTCAACGGGCGATAACGTAAGTTCCGAAGGGGAGGGAAGAAGAAAAACACACGCGAAAGACAAGGGGTTTGCGGTTAACGAGCGAAAAACGCCGGCGAACATGCGAGCTCGAAGTCCGAAGGTCGGCCGATCCGCGTGGTGTTCGCCGTCTTCGAAAGATAATTCTATCGGGAGGGGCGGCTTCCAGTTACGCGGCGAGCAAAAACGCGCGTGTGTATACTCACAACAAAGCGATCGCTCGTTCCGAGGACACGCTCGACGGACCCCGAATGTACATTTCCTGGGCCGGGACGTTTTGATTTGGAATTGCAGCGAGCGCGGATACACTCGACCCCAGACAGGCAGCGAGGAGGCCTCGCTGTTTGTTTTTGGGTGCGTGCGCCGTCCCGGTGACACACATTTCCCAATTACGGCCTGTTGCGGCACCGATTACGCTACACGCACCCTTCCGTCATGCCCGAAACCGACCACGAAATCCTTTTGTGCCGTTTATTTTTTTAGTCCCATCATTACCTCGGTATTGGGATGTCCACAAGGCACGAAAGGTTACTCATTGTCAGCGCCGAAGCTATTCGATTTCCGATTTGGATGGGCAGTATACAAAGGGGTGAACCTACCGTGCGCTTTTGCATCCATTAGGCCGTGCCCTTCTGTCGAAGTCATGTATGGTGGGAGGAGTTGGCAAATGTGGAAGTGGAGGAAAGGTCAGGAAGCTCACCCTGTGTCCACCGTATTCGTATGCGTCTATTCAAATGAACAGTGCAAATATATGGTGTATGTTTCAAGTAAACGGCACTTATAATTTTTTAGTGGCGTTAATATCCTGCGAAACCCGCATCAGCTCTTTTTTTTTTTTTTTCACGCAAGGGCAGTAGCAGAAACGTGTAGAGATGAACGAACAGCCTTCTCCCCACACTCGCAAAGAGAACAAGTGGCCGTGTGATCTGATGCCGATTGTATGCAGACTTGTAGTAATCCGTTACAAGTAACGAAATTACTTGTAATCCGTTACATTTATCGGTAATTTAGTAACGGAATAATTACATATTTTCTGGAGTAATTTTAAAGCAATTCCCTTGCATTTTTTACGTAACGGATTCCTTGTAATCCGTTACATTCTTTTCAAGACCAGCCCCACCTTCAAAGAAAAGGCCGTTTCATTTTGGTAAAGCCAGCGCGCAGTGACACTGTCACGCGAATTGACCAGGAGCAAAGGAGGCTTGGCACTCTTCAGTTTCGCAAACGCCTTTTTTTTGAAACACCAAGCCCCTGCACCTATTTGTTTTAGACCCTAACAACAATGTCAAAATCCAAATAAACATTTGTCAAAAAAGCAGAAAGTTATATCCGTTTTTTTTTAGTGTCTTCGATTTTTCTTGCAATCGAAGGCGGGAGGGAAGACACCATGGTCTGTATGCCTTTTCGAGAAGCTCAAGGCGGTAAGTGCACAGACAATAATTAACAATGTTCTTCTCGGTTATAGTGACTAGGACCATTTTCATATGTCACAACACGACACAACGCACCGTCTACCCTAAAATCCACTAAAAGAGATGTGATAATATGTTAACGTGTTATTGCCACAAGCATCCTCGTTTGTCGATGCAACACTTATCTTATTTTAGAAAGCAGGATGTATTTTTGTTCTGCTTCTTTCACCTTATTTGACCCTGTTTTGAAAGCTACTTTATTTTTTGTAGTACAACTTCTAGGGTTGGCCCACTTCATTTGTGAATTCCAGCCAGGTAATCTGCATCTCAGTTACCTTTTTTTGCGAGTCAGCTTTTTGCGAGCACTTCGAAAATAGTAATAGTCTTCCTTTTTCTTCTTCCTGTTTTTACCCCAGCAAGACGCATCTTATCTCAAGCAGATATGTTTACAAATAAAACATAATGTTGTGGCTGACGTAGACTTGATATTCTCTGGCTTGAGGAGAGAGTGAAACTCGTGAGTGGGGACATAGCGCGGCGCGGCTTAGTACTCTGCCCTTCGCTGCCGTGGCATCAGCGGACGTCTATCTGGAGAACACCGCAGTAAACTGCACTCGGTCCGTGCTCTGTGCGTTTTTGAACGGCACCAAGAAAGGTACATATGGCAAACGTGCGCTTACATTTTCTTGTTTTAACCAACGTTCTAATCAATTGTTGTTATGAGGTGTCCGGTCGTTTTTTTTTTTTTCGATTACTTATATTTAAATATTGGAAACTTTTTCTCTTATTCACCAACGTCTCCTGTTGAGAACCAAAGGAAGAAGAATATCGAGCCAAACCTTATTTATAATTTAATTATCACCCACTGCTACCAACTCTAATAAAACTGGAATATGAGGCAACGGCTGCAAGGGCGACGCTTTGCTCTATCTTCGAGGTAAATGGTACTTCCATTGCTTCGCTGAAAAGCTCAATGCAGAACATAAAACATTCGTGAGGTACAATAATGGCACTCCCATCCAGTGCCTCAGTTCAAAGGGTGTTCAGCGTATCAGTGGACATCTCTCAGTAAGAAATAACGCAAAATGTCTGACGAGACTTTGAGAGTCAGCTGTTGCTCAATATACTCAAGGTCATTAAAATGGAACAGGCTGCAACAATAAGAACTGGAATAACCTTTCTTCCCTTTGTTCTTAACTGAGGAAAATAACGTTGAAAGTAACGCCCCGAAAGCAATGGATTACTTTTGGGGGTAACGGTCATTTACTTTTATGGGAGGGTAATTGTAATTGCAATAAATTACAATTTAGCCTCGAGTAATTGTAAATGTAATTCCTTACTATTTTTCAGTAACGTACAAGTCTGATTGTATGTCGCTAATGTTCATCAGTCACGTGTCGAGGCTGAACAACTACAGAGAACCAGAGTGTCGAACCGAAATTTTTACCGGTTCGGTTTGGGTTCGGGTTCACGGCTTTCGGTTCACATCCGGTTCAGTTCCGGGGAGCAACAATGACGGTTTGAACCGGTTCGAACCGGTTTGAACCTGCTAAATTGAGACTATATTTTCCACGTTGTTCTGGCAATAGGCACTCATTTATGCCGTTAAGCGATTAACTAGTATAGTTTCTTTTCTATTTCCGTTTGTGCAATTCATTTCTCTTATTTTCAGGTCGCAGTATTACATGTTAAATCGTTGTTGTGCCCTGCAATCCAAGGAATTAGTTAGAGTGCACAAAATCGCGGAAATTGACACTTCGTCGCCATATATATATATATATATATATATATATATATATATATATATATATCAAACTATGGTTTACGAAATACGTTTCACAATATATACTGTAAACGACTAAATTTTCGCGAGGACCTAATTTTCGCGAATTTCGCGAATCGCCTACAATTCGCGAAAAATACGTCCCGCGAACAATTCGGGCAATATGGGAACGCTACGGAAGCTACACTCGATTCGCGAAAATTAGAACCCGCGAATAATTTCAAATTTTCAGCTTTGGCCCGATTCGCGAAAATTTGAGCCCGCGAAAATTAAATCGTTTACAGTATATGATGATCACACAACTGAGCTTACAGCAATAAAATTTTCAAAATGTCTCGGACGCCTTAGGACAAGCCCTTCGAGTCGCATCTTTTCGTGGGAATATGAGCGGCAATCACAATGCTTGGTCTTCTAACCAACACTGCTTACACTCAGCACTGTGATGGCAGGCGACGAATCATGCAGAAAGGTGAGGATTGAAACCGTTCACTTTGAATCTATAAGCACCTTCGCACTCAGATCGCATCTGGCCTAAAACAGTAGCATACCCCAGTGAAGACAGGGGATAAACTGGCATAGCCTGATATGTTGAGGTTTGTTCTTGGCAAGATGCCGGTCAAATTAAATTTGAAAATAAGCATCACCCTGCTAATTGGATGATTTTTGTTAAATAAAACCAAGTGGTATTTCATGCTCTCTACTCGGTATGGCAGCTACTTAATTGAACACTTTTGACGGTTTTCGTGCGTAATAGTAATAGTTCCCCACCTTATGTATTTTGTTTTCGTTCAACCCACAGGAACATGCCAGTTCTGTTCACCACACTAAAAGAGGCCATAACAGACTTCTATATGTTTGAGAAGTTATATATGTGTCAGGAACACATAGTTATTTAAATTAGATTCCAAAATAAAAATATATTTAAGGCTCTTTCCATATCACTTATATCAGGTCTATCGAGGATAAAAAACCCGGAAAAGATTCGCAGAGTATTTTCAGATAATTTGGGGATGCATTTACTTATCAGATATATATATTTGAGGTGATCGCCGTTTACTTCTATTTAGGCTGCCAAATGTTCAGTCAGTAATTAAATATATTTTTTATTATCAACGACCAAATTTGACCTTTAGGCTGTCTCACATATCCGCTTGAGACCGACACGTGGAGGACTGACGCCCGAAAATACGCCAGCTGTTGTCGATCTGCGGAAACGATGCTTTTCTCTCGATGTTTTGCAGCGTGTGGTACACCGGGTCGCGGGGTATGCCAGAAATGACTTTGTGCTCACGTGAGATGATAGGAAGGCAAATACACGAAATGCGCAGAGAGAGGAAGGCAACCGGTACTCTTTTCTATAGAATCCCTACATAACGCCTTACTGCAAAAAGAGATGCATAGAAAGGCATGCAATCATATTCCTAATTAAACACGAACTGCGCGAAGGACGAACGAAAGATTCTTAGAATCCTTTATAATATAATCACATTTGGGCACCAGATTGCCGGAGCTCGAAACTTCGCGAGATACCACCTCGGGAGGAGGCACTACCCGGGGTTTGATGCACTTGTTTTGGGCTCTCACTTTACAACTCTGTTCTTTATTAGTCATGTGCCTCTTAACATTTCATTAGGCTGATGTATATCGTCACGACTGCTACAAATACTGCACAACTTTACAATTTGGACATCCATTGCTAGTGTTGCGAACATCACATTTCACCAGAAAGCTCAACTGCATAACATGGTTTGCACGTGACGTCATCGCACTACATGCTGGTGGTCATCGCGAGGGTTTCTTGCTGAGAAAACTAAACTGGCGGGGCAAAATGCACGCTGCAAAAGTTCGCACTCAGCGTGCAAGCCATGTATTTGATAGGCACAAAATTATTATTCTTGGTGCATCGTCGTTAGGCACGGCGCGATGTCTGGCACAAAGAAAAGCGCGCTTGGCAAGAATGTTTTTGCAAACAAAGTAGTACCAACTAGCCCATCTGTCACTATAGTTTCCAAGGATACGCTTTCTGGTCTGCGCCGAAGATGTGGGGAAGAGGAAACTTTACGACACAATCTTCTTTTAAAAACCACCCCCCCCCCCCCCTTTTTTTTTTTTTTTTTTTTTTTGCTGTTTCAGGGAATTTTTTTTTATTTCTAAGAAACTGCCCTCCTCCGTTTGGGGGGTGTTCGTTCGATAATTATATTTGCGTCACTTGTTAACGGTAATTGTACATTGATTTTACTTTTGCACCCAACTGTAAAGTTTAAACAAGATACAGAGGGTGGTCGAAACTTTCAAAACAACTTGAGAACGACACTCCTGTGAGACTTAGTGCGGCTGCCAACGTTCGGCTGTCCCCCTGAGGCCACTATGGTCTTTCTCTTTTCCGGCATCCCTACCGTACACACTTTAGTTCTTCGCAACGTCGGTTTAATAAGTCACATTTAGTCCTTTCAATATTTCTCTTCTCGGGGGACAACTGTCTGAGGCCGTTCAACAACAACGAAAACATGTTTGAGTGCCTCAATGGGGTGATATATGTAAAATGGGTCGTGAAACATTTTTTGTAGATTCAGTAAATACCGCTAAGATGTAATATCTTGAGTTGATGACTTGCAAAGACATCCATTAGTTTTCTCCTAACTCAATGGTATCCAAAGCGAGAGGCATTTTTAGCCATAATTAATCATATGTACTGTAAGTAGGCGTAATTAATTGTAAAAAGCTAAAGCAACAGCAGCGGAAATCGATCGCCGGACTGCGCGAGTGCTCGGCCCGGACGACCTCGCTCGGCACCACGAGAAGAGGTGAAAGAGCGAGCAAGCGGCGGTTCGACCTGACCAGCGGAAGCCTCGCTTGAAGAGGCGACCGGTCGGCGCGCAGCTGGCTCCCGAACGACGAGGCGTAGCACTCACGATCCCACAAAGTATATGCAGGAGCAGATCACAGCGCCCCAACGGATAGCGCAGCAGGCGTGTGACGTCGCGACGTAGCGCTTGCAAGCCAGTGGGTAGGCCAGCGGGGGGCAACAGTCCTGCCGCCGTGGGGATTATACTTCGGCTACCACAAGGGGCCTTCGCAATCCGAGATAAGACTCAAGGCGCTACGCGCACTCGGAAGAAGCAGAACCCAAATACTTTACTAAGAGAATACATTCCCGCTTCGCTCATTTGCGTCAGACAGCGCGCCTTCAGCGCAACATCCTCTGCCGAGCGGTTTAGAAGCACTGCGTCCGAGAGAACGCATGCGCATCGCGTTGCTGGCGCTGCCGCACTTTTCTTAAACTGCGCCGAGGGATAGGGCTGTTGACGACGCACCGCGATTCCGGATTCGCCAAGGCAGCAGAGACGGCTGTCTTCGCTGTCTCGACGGGTTTAGACGACGATAGACGGCGGCGGCCACTCCTCCCAGTTCAAGGGGGAAACCCCGAGGTTGTGCGCGTCCAGCCGTTCCAACTACACAAAAGCTGTCGGCGCAGAGGCCATTGAATTTGCAGAACTCTCGGAAACTTCTCATTGAAGCATACTCATCACAAGCTCCGCTCCTGAATCTGCTCCAACTTGTCTCGATTATTTTCTAACTCCGGGGAGCACACAAGTGTGCCGCGCGTGCAGTTCATTGGGATCCACCCAAGGCTCTCCGGAACCAAGCACGACAAATCATGACGCACGCATAATACCGTACGGCACACATTCGGTCTCCCCTGGGGTTGTCAGAATGGTCGAGGTGAAAATTCTGGAAACACTCCGCTCTCTGTTCCTTCATTGCAACGATCGTTCGTCGAGGCATTGATTGTCAGAAACTCAAGATGGCTGCTCGCACAGTGTTCTTGTCTAACCTATAACCTGCATTCGGCTATTTCCCACGAGGCCGCAGCGCCAGCTAGCACTGGCGGTGCTTTCTTTCACAGCTCAGATTTCGTTCGCAAGCCGGTCTTGGTATCATAAGTGCGAGGTGTGCGAGAGAAGCCGATGCTAGAAGCGCAGGCATGGTATACTATGAACAAACTTTTCACTTCACGAGCGTGCGTTTTGAAGGCTGGTTCAGACACTTGCGTTTGAATGCGTTTGACTGCGTTGCGTCGAGAACCGAAAGAGAGTCACCGGCACATCTGTGCTTGGCATGGCGTGGAATCCACCAAGGAATCATCTTGGCGCGCGATATAAGCAGTAGGGATGTCCTGGGCCGGCTTGCTAGAACCAGCGTCTCAGTAGGACTGCCTTATCTAAGACAAAAAGCGCTGCCAAAGCTAACGCACGAGCGGAGTGGCACGAAGTCGAGTCTCAACGGCGGCGCGCCACAGGCTTGTGTGCTTTCTTCGTCTAAGATAAGACAGTCTTATTCGAGGCGCTGCTTCTAGCAAGCCGGCCCTGGTTTCTCAGCCGCAGCGCAGTCAAACGCAACTGTCTGAACCAGGCCGCCGTACAGTCTCCCGTTGACAGCGTTGCCCTCTACTCTCGTAGCTTTTCCTTCGCTCGCATTTGGTGAACAATGGTAGTGCAAAGTATAAGCCTCTGTAAAATAAGAAACATACGACTCAATATGGTTATACGGCACTTTGAAACTGTTTGGCAGGGCAACACTTTCTGCATTTGGCAAATTTGAGATGGAACCAGCTCAACGTTTGAAGATAAATAGAAGAAAGGCAAACTGGACGATATAATAATGAAAGAGCAGGAAAGCACGCTGATTTAATGAGAAAAATAGAAAGAAGACATATCAGCAGGATGATACTCACCAGTTCATTGTCGAGAGTGCCGATGCACTCCAAGGTTTCTCAAAATCGTTTGAAAAAACACAAAAAGCTTACGCAAGGAAATACTTAAAACGCTGACCATTGAAAAAAAAGAAAGAAAAGCAGATGACTGTGTTAGTTCCCCATCTGTGGCGCTTCTACGATAAAAATAAAACACAATATTTTTACGGGGACGATTGGTTTGGGGATGTGAAACAAGTTCCTCGTTTTATAATTAAAACTGGAGGTATGGAGGTAGAAAGTAGAGAAGGTGAACGAAGGTTCTAAAATAGGCAGTTGTTAGTCCAGAGTTTACTTGCCTTTATCTCTATTTATCTTCAAACGTCAAGCTGGCTTTATACTTCATCTCACCTTAGCACGGACTAACTGCGAAGGCTGTGCAAGCGCGAGCGGCTAGCCTCGACTGCCTTGACTGGAGCACTCGCTGCACGAGCGCCTCGTGCAGCCGCCGAGGCTTCATCCAAAGCAACTAGCTCTGGCTTTTTGGCACGCGCGGCTAACAATAGTCCATGCTAAGGTGAGACGAGGCATATCTATAATCATGGCCCAATTTGCTCAGATCCAACTTGTCGTTAGATTTTCGGAAAGGCCGCGAAACAGAAAAGTAACACCGGTCAGGCGGTCATTTTGTTGATAAGCTCGCGACATACTCGCCCTTCGCGTTTCGCGTGTTGTGTGCAAGTTCATGGATGCCAAGTTCTACATAGACTGCAAGTAATGTTGCCAGCTACATCATTATTTTTAAAAACTCATCATTTTAGAAAGTTGTAATTTTGTAATCTGCGATTTCGTCTCAACTCACGCACAAATTTTGGGTCCGAATGTTGTTAAATTGTAAAAAATCGCATGTGCTCGGGCAATTCCTATAATAAAACGAAGACGCAAACGGCGAGTTCGTCGGATTTTCTTGTTCTCAAGTTATGGACCGTTGAAGCGGCCAAGGTGGAAACCGGCGTTTTTCCAGCTTGTCGGGGGTGCCATAATTCACTCCATCCCTTTTCCCTACTTCTTACGCTACATCGATATAACTTTTCGGGAACACTCTCGAAATATGCTTTTTTTATGCCAATTACGCGTCTAGGTCATAAAGATGCCCAATGTGTTTGCTTTACTTGTCAAACCGCCTCTCTGCGACGATATTTGTCGAAGTTCAGCAAAGCTGTGCTGTGTGACCTATTCAACATATGTTTATGATCTCTAGACTCACCGTAAAGCTCCTATCATGCTCTTTCTTTTTAAGTATAATTTGCAGATTTTGGGCTAAATATATAATGCGCAACGTGTGCCTGAAGCTCGGCTATGCCAGGATATACGTAGCAAGTTTCGAGTCGATTTTTCGCACAAAATGAGAGGCACTATCAAGCGCGAATGCGGTGGTGCAGCGTCAGTACTTGTCGCATTGCTGCAACGGAGTGCACGCGCGTGCCGGGGCACACGGCGGCGCGCAGTGTCTCGATCTCGCGGCACGCAGTCGTCACTGCCCTCTGGACTGCGATGACACGGCGAGGGGCGCGCGGTGGTCGGTAGAGCCCGCTGTGCGGCGGCGGCTCCGGTCAACGCCAGCTGTGCGCCGTGTAGACGTCGCTGCGCCTCGCGTCATTGCGCAGATTGGTCAAAGGTTGCGACGGTGGCTGCGGAGCCCGCTGACGGCGGCGAGCTCTGCCCTGCCAGCTGTGCGCCGTGTGACGTCACTGCTTCCTCAGCGCTTGTGCAGCACGGAGCAACGGCCTAATTGTGACTGCGCCGTCGCGAATGACTGCTGAACTCCGCCTTATCGCGCAGCTAATATCGCCTTACAATTTTGATTTATTATGTCGTTCTACTGGATGTGCCTGAAATAACGAACATTTCTGTGGTACGTCATGACGCTAAATGTGTTGGAGTCGCAGTTTAAGTTCTTTTTTCATAATCACGTCGATTGCCTAGACGTATATTCCTCTTGACTTAAGTTTGTCCGGGAGTCTAGATGTTACGTATCTTCTCCGTCAATACATAGGGCGAAGCTCACACACCTTGCAAATCACGCCAGTGCCAAGTAAATAAATATTGTTAGGATAAATATTGTTGCTTCACTGGCTTTTACGCTCAGATATTGAGGTAAGTACTAACATTAAATAGAAAACCTTACATAGGTCAAAATTCTGCTCAGCTGAGCGTCTATGCGAAGTCCCGTTCAAAACTCTCATAGCACGAGATTCGAGTCCTAATAGCGGCCATACAAACAATATATTACAATTTCTGTTGGTAGTTCCTGACAGACTACTATATTACCTAACTGTAAATAAAAAATGAAAGAAATGAAAGGTGTGTTTTTTTAGAAAATCGACTTCAAACTTGCAAGTCTTTCTAAATATTCGTTTTTCAGGCAAATGTTCCGCGTTATATGTTTAGCGCAAAATATTCAAATTATACTCAAAAGAAAGAGCTTAATTGGAGCTTTACGGTGATGTAAAGATCATAAAAATATATTGATTAGGTCACACAGCACAGCTTGCTGAACTTCGTCAAATATTGTTGCAGAGAGGCGGTTTGACAATTAAAAAAAAAACATTAAACATATTATGACCTAGACGCTTTATTAGCATAACTCGCCGTTTGCATCTTCTTTTATTAAAGGAATTTACAGGTAGTTACTAAAAATTTCAGAGGCGTTAATTATGAGTTAGTGTATTTTTGTGAGTCACTTGTATTACTGGGCGACAAGTGAACAAAAACCAAAATGTAAGCTTTTATAGCCGCCATACAAACAAAATATTACATTTTCTGTTTATTTTACTTTATAAAGCACTGCAATAGGTAGCTAGAGAAAAACAATTAGCCAAAAGAAAAGGTAGGCTTTTTAGAAAATCGACCTCCAATTCGCAAAATTTTTGAAATAGTCCTTGCTTTACGAAAAAATACTGTCCTTTCTCTTTTACACATACATCAAATTTGTTATCATTAGAAGGAGTATACTCTAAGCTTTCTGAAAATACTAAATATGTTAAGACACCTCATATAGGTCACACGGAAGAGCTGGTAAACTTTCACAAATATCGTCCAAAAACGTCATATTGACAAATTTTCTAAAATATATTTCATATAAATAATCGCGTTAAAATTATTTATCAGAGAATAAGTGTGTTCACAGGTATCTATTAAAAAAATAAGAGGCGCCAATTTTGAATTAGTGTATTTTTGCGAGTAAGTTGATTTACTGACAAAACAGTCAAACAAAATCAGATTTCAAGCTTTTATAGCTGCCATACAAACAAAATATTACATTTTCTATTTATATTACCTTATAAAGCACTGCAATAGCTAGCTAGAGAAAAAAAATCAGCCAAATAAAAGGTGGTTTTTTTTAGAAAATCGACCTCCAATTTGCCAATATTTTGAAATAGTCCTTGCTTTACGAGAATACACTGCCCTTTCTCTTTTACACACAACGTTAAATTTGTTATCAATAGAAAGAGTATACTCTTAGCTTTCTGAAAATACTAAATATGTTACGATATCTCAAATAGGTCACACGGAAGAGCTGGTCAAACTTTGACAAATATTGTCAAAGGGACACACTTTGACAATATTTAAAACAAAAGTGAAGATAAATAATCACAATAAAATTATTGACCATAAATAATCCCTATTCTGAGAGTGGCCCAAAAAGTTACATTGCACTACCAAAAAGGGCAAAAAGTAGAAAGGAGTGAAACATGACACCTCCGACAGGCGAGAGAAAGGTCAGTTTGCGCCTCGGCTGCTTAAAATGTCCATAACTCGAGAACAAAAATCGCCCGAACTTGCGGTTTGCACTCCCTGTCACAAAAGGGTTTTCCCCAAAACATATATTTTATTCGTCAAAATTAAAAATTCGACCCCAAATCTGTGCCTGAGTTGAGATGAAACCTCCCAATATACTTTACCCTTGTCCCGTGCCATGATCCGACGGATAATGTAATTACATTTGGAGATATGAAATTGATTGTAATCATGGCTTGTGTACATCTAAATCACTATCCCCCGAATGCCTATAGCGGTAAAATTATTGTGCAAGACGGTGTAACCAACAATGGCTCGCACAAGCACCGTACTTCACCAAAAAAATTAGAATTATAGTGTCATGCCCATTAAAATATACACGCAACGTAAGGCAATAAACCGGAACATCCAGGTATAACTTTAATCTATAGAATAAACTATGACACGTATGTCTTCGAATAAAAATGCCGTTTTATCTTTGGTGTCAGGTAAACGAGCTAACTAATAAATACATTTTGAGCACTATAATAATCGCCATTGCGACCGAATACTTTTTTTTGGGGGGGGGGGGTCTGAGACAGGTATATTTTTTTCTAATTATGTGGAAACGAAATTAAAGCTTCGGAAGGAGAGAGAAAAATTTTCCCTAAAAATGCCGTCTGGAGCATTTTTATTTCATCGCGGGTACAATTTATGAATTACATCCTCCATCTTGCCTCCAATTTTCTTAGCCTGAAAAAACTGGGATCCGTATTTACCGGGATGTGGCGGTTTCTATTATCCCACAATGCGTTTTCTTTTTTCCCCTTCTAAGTATGGACTTAGCCACACTGCTGGTACTACATTACGCCAAAAATACGGTGTTTGCTGCAGGCTCAATGGCAGAACTATCTGCGGACCGGGTTATCGGCGGATAATTATCTGCGGTCGTTTGTTTCATACACGTCGGGAAGATGTCTGCGGACAGTTTTGTATGACCACCGTCATAAAAGAATGAAACACGACAGTGCGTTCTAAAGACTGTCTTCTGTATTGTTAGCATTGTCGGCCGCGGCTTAACGGTAAAAAGAGCAATAAAGGCCGTATCGACATTTCTACGACAAAGAATTTATCCGCCGATGGCTCATTATTCCGGCGGTCTGAAGATTATCGGAGCTGTCAACATGCAGTTGCGCGAAGCAGAAACGCAGTTCGATGTTTCTTATGCATACACGAATGGTAAAAGAAATTATGTAGTCGTATGCCGTCTGAAGAGCATTGACATTAGTTATGTTTATCGTTAAAAGAAACTAATATAATACCCGACATATTTTTTTCTTCGCTAGATACGCGGCAGAATGCCTTGATAGCAAACCGTTAACAACTAAAAATAATTTATTTTACGCGAACATCGCGCCGGGAAAAAAGCAATATGTTTTTTTCTTTGGCCTTTATATCGTCGACAGGATATTTTATGTTTTTTTATAAAAGACATCTCTAAAGTAAAACAACAATGTCAAGTTGCATTGTCCATTAAATTTCACTTTAAAAATTGCAGGCTTTTTCTTTTCCATTTATGAAACGATATAGAGTTTCCCTAAAGTGAAATATACGCCAAAAAGTGTAACGGAGAAAAACGCGTTCAAAGTGCTCGAACTTCTACCTTTTCTTTAACATCGATGACGAAAAATGATTTATAAAAAAAAAATAACTATGCAGCGTAAGGAAATGAACTTTTCTGGGAATAATCTGATGCTGGGTGGACATGCCATTTTTAAAAGATCGACTTTTTTTGCAGATTTTTTAATGCGAAAGCATTATCTGTCTCATGGAGCGAGCTGGACGTCATGAGTTTGAAGCGCGCGAAAACGGCTCCTGGTTCCCCGCGATCCCAACAGGAGCTGCATTCGCCTTCGGTTCCATTGGCTGGCGCGCGTCGACGGGGGCTCCCATCGGCCGCCGCAGCCATGGCCTCCGAGATCCCGAAGCGCGCGCGCGCGCTTAGTACGCAGACGACAAAGGAGCGTACGAGCAAACAACAAAGGAGCGGACGAGCGGCTTGCATGCTTCCGCATTCGCCAACTCAGAAGAAATGCTTAGGTGTACCTCAAACTTTTTTTTTTGTGTACTGTACCTCCTTATTCGCCCCTTTTCTGTTTGGCAACAAACTCAGTGGCATCATCTATTGGGGCGGCCCCGGCACACTTCCGGTTCACGTATATTTCGTAATCTTTTACTGATCGAAAATATCGTAAGGGTGCAGGTAAGTTGGTGATTATTAATTCATGTTGAATTAACCTGAGGCTTTTGATGTTCTTACACCAGTCTCAGGTTAATGCAACATGATTTTTACTCATCATTCTTTATCGTAAGAAAGAATTAAATTTGACAGTGCTATAAGTGGCCATTTCCAGAAGAAAGAATGTATATTTAATTCCGAAAATACCAAAACTCGCCTTCTCAGAAATAGGCTGAAACTAAATTTGTGGAACAAACCACATTTTTTCTCGGTTTGCTAGAATGGGAGCGCTAAATGTGGCGGTGGCGTCCCCACCGTGACTGAACGATAGACCCTTTCCAAAATTCAATCTGGCCACTTTGATCACTATCATCATCTGTGAAACGGCATCTGTAGCGTACCAATGGCGGCCTTCTAGTGACTGATAAAGGAAGACGTTGAAGATGCTCCTAAGCGGATGATGCGAAGGTTCGGGGTTAGTACGATGCGACGTAGGTATGGAACACAAGAGCTATGTAAGCGTTCATTTCTAACTCAGATTCAGCAGATCTGTGGGCGGCACACAATAGACTTTAGAGCCCTTTGGTGTATAGAATTTTATCGAGGCGTGTGTGGGTTGGAACTTTGTTCTCAGTGCTGGTTGTTCGTCACCATCGAACTGAAAGTGATCGCGAAAGAACTACACATTGAGCAAATCAAATACAAGTTCATTACTGCCATTGGTAAGGGAAAACCTAAACTGCTGTACGGGCCACCAAAGGGTCTATTCGCCTGCTAAACGAGCGGATGATCTTTGTGGCAATCATGGCGCTAGAACTCTTTGACAGTGAGTTCGAATTAGATTTTTTGGTCAGAAAAAACTTAGAAAAAGTCATTTTATTTGACACTCCTACCCCCAAAAAGGAGGAGATAGTCGACGGCGAGACTAGGGACGTTCGACCTCGCGTCGATGGATGAAGTGGATGTGCTAAGCCGACGTGCCTAATCTTCGGTCCGCGCTGCAAATCCCGGACACCCTAATCACTAGCGGCTGGGTCATCGAGCAGGGTTTAAACCGGTCTCGTCGAGGCCTTCACTAAAATGCTAGAGCGACGCATCAACCAACTGAGCTATGCCTTTTTTTTCTTTATTGCCAACTGAGCTATGCAACATCCCCGCAAACTGAGCCAAACGAACAAGACGATTTTAAGAAAGCGTTGGTGTCTTGTTGACGTTTCGTTCATTTTCTGTTTTATTTGTCGTGACTTCGACTTGATTCACCGCCACCATGACATTTCTTCCAGGTAAAACCACGATAGCTTTCATTCACGTTTGAAGCTTCGGCAAGCCTCTTCCCACAGCGAAACAGAGGTTCTATAACGCAGCATACAGACTGGCGATTCAACCGCATCCGCAAAGCGGTTGCGAACGCGGTCGCCTAAAAATGCGATACAAATTCACGCGCAGTTTATGATAAAAACGAGCAAATCCGCTTCGCGGTTGCGATTCGAACGCCACTGTGAAGTCAGCCTAACTAATACAGTTCCCTAAAAAACGGTTCCCTTAAACTCTCTAAGAAGAGAGTTTTAGGGAACCGTTTATGCACATCGATACGGTACGCTGGGCCCTCCCGGAACGAACTGCGAATACGACTCGCACATTGAGAGCAACTTGAGAGCGTACCGGCCTATACGAAAGCCAAACACCGGACGCCGCCGTTTTGCGTTCTACCGCGTTCGACGAGTGCAGTGAAGACAAAGGCAGCCATGTTTCTAGGCCTACCCACTAATCATTCCATCCAGAACTCGGCGTTCCTAAAGTGCGTTCTGACGTCCCCGCGCGCACTCGTCTCCCCCTCTCCCTCAGTTTCTCCGCGCATATGTCTGCATCAAAAACACCGTGTATTTTGTATGATGCATGATCAGTGTGACCGCGGCTTTATGAACACAAAGCAAGCGGAGGCACATTGCACCAGAACGACTGTGTACGACAACAGTTTCAAAACAGGGCGACCTTCCCGCACTCGCTTGTGCATTCTATACGGGCCCGCTGACTGTGCCTGCGATCTGCATGCGCGCGACCGTGGAAGCCTGGGCGAGAGCCGCTTGGTACAACACCCCGTTCGCAGTTCCGCTGGATGTGCTGCATATCCGATGTCCCTCGCACGACCCCATCAAGGTCGACGGGGTCACCTGTGCCTCAGACACACGTTATTTACTCGATTACACTTGGGAAGCTTTGGCGGGTTATAAGGGTACCACGTGTCATGCGCTATGAGAAGTACAGGACTTGTGGTTGACATGCCGTCCGGCTTCTCTGTTGTCAATTGCAATTTGAAAGTGGAAACAAATTTTCTGTTTTTATTCTTCTGTTTCGCTATAACAGGAGAGTTGGAATGCTCAAGCTGTTTCTAATTTTTCAAACGTGTAATTATAATATTTAATTTGTACGATTGAGAAGAGGCCAAAATAAGTCAATCAATAGTGATTTCATTTTTTAATTATCTTTTTAATTTTCCAGCCCTCGATCAATATAGCCAGCCAGCAAAGCGAAAACACATGATAGCGATTGTACATACATTCGAGGCCTCGCGAGCAGCAATGTTGAATGACTGACTCTGTCTCTTCTTTCTTTCATTCCCTTACTCTTTGTTTCTCTCTTTCTTTCTGGGTAAGCCACCTCCAAAACGATCGCGCGAGAGGGTTGTGACAGAAGGTCGTGACGCTTCCTATCGTTTGGTAGATGTGCGATACTCCGGAACGAAACATACAACGCGACGAGTTGTCATGTTCATGTGCGGAGTAGCATGCAGGAGCTCTGGTAATTGGGGTTGTGGGGATATTTATACAGCGAGTCGTTGGTCAGCCATTTCAAAGTTGCGACGAGTCACTCGCTGTAGATGAGCAATCTACAACGCTGTCTTTGCCTCAACTTCAAGGTACCTCATGCACAGGATACGCCTGTTTCGTAGACTTGAATCTAACCAGCAGTCATAATTTTCTTTACACAAACCCTGAACTCCGGAGGGAAATTGTGCGCATAAAACATAAAAAGAGGGCTTATGCGACTTCTTACACTCCTGTTTTTGTAATCAGACCCCTTTGAGCAAAAAGTTGGTGTGAGAAACAGATGCTAATGGAGACGGTATACCGGTAAGACCAGTTTTGTAGGCGTTACCGAAAAAACAAAGTAACGAAATACGTTACTCGTTACTTGCGAATAAAAGGAACGCGTTACCCTTACCGATAAAAAGTAAAACACGTTAGTCTTGCGTGACCTTTTATTTCTAAACTGAGAATTACAGCGTTTGTTTCTTTTTTTCGACACTCTCGACGATGGGACAAAGGGCGTGAGCGTTGTTTTTCTAAAGTGGGACTTTTGCGTGGGAAAAGACAGGCAAACTTCTGAAGGTATGTGGAAGAAGTGCACTAATTAATGACTTGGAGCCTATACTTGGTTTCTGGCTAAGTCCAGACGCAGACGATGCTACGAATTAATGGGACTGATCAAGCAGCGTGAAAAGCGCAGTCACTGAGCCTTTTCATTTTGTTTATGATTGGTTCAGCGATGGTAGAACACGTACAGAAACATGACGAACACGAAGATGGTGCCCTTTTGGCGCTGTGTGATTGGTCCCATCAGCTCGTAGCGTCGGCTGCGTCTAGACTTAAGGTAAAACGAGGTATAAACACACAAAAAATGTAGGTTCATATTTTTTTTTTAGGTCTCGGGGAGAAGATGTAACGAGTAACGTAACTACGTTTCCCGTTACTTGAAATAAGTAACGTAACTATGATACCCGTTACAGTTTCGAACAAGTAACGAGTACGTTACTACGCTACCAAAAAAGTAAAGCGCTACCGGTAACGCCATTACTTGTAAATCGTTACCGCCAACACTGGGAAAAACTGAGGAAGAGGAGGATATGAGAGCACGCGAGGACGTCAGAACGCCGAGCTCTGACTGGAATGCTTACTGGGTAGACGCAAAGCAAGCTGCCTTTGTCTATAATCACTCTTTTCAAAGTGTTCGAACGCCGAACGTTGGCGTCCGATCTCCGATGCTCGGAGTTTGCGTTCAAATGCACTCGAGCAGTGAGTAGAGACAAAGGCAGCTTGCTTTGCATATACCCACTATTCGTTCCAGTCATATCTCGACGCTCTATGGCGTCCTCGCCGCAATCTCGTCTCCTCTTCTCCCTCGTTTCTACCCGTATTTGAACGCTGCCAACTCAAATTGAAGGAAATGCCATGCTCCACATACCGAAAAATCCCGGAGACAAGAGGACACACACCCACACACACACACAAAAACAAAACAAAAAAACACAAAAAAACCACATCGCTGTTTTAGAAAAAGGCATGAAACATCTTTTACATGTTTCATGCGATGTTGAACGGCACATGCTATCTTCCATCTCCTTTCCATTCAGCTCGTGTTTTACAAAATGTCTATTTTCTTCTTTTTTTTCACACGCTGAGTTGATACGTTGCTCATATGCATCAACAAGAGAAAAAAATTGTCCTCTAAAAGCCCAAAGAACGAAATGCAAACTCTAATGATATCCTAAAAGCAATTCCGCATATAATATTTTTTTGCATTCTAGTTAAATACAATATAAGCCATTTAAAGCTGCATCCCAGCGCCCGCAAATTCTTAGAATATTCGTGCCGAAAAACAGGTACCAGTTCTATGCGGAGAGCAAGTGGTCTGCTTCTCAAGCAGGGATTGCAGTGACGTCGAAAAGACGCCGAGCTCTGATTGGATTGGATTGGAAGGATACCTCAGTGCTAGTGCCACTAAATAAGCTACGCTTCAGAGTAACGACACTTGGCCATATCTTGTCTTAAAATCATGGTTGCCAGTTATCTGAAATAACAGGAAACGAGTTTCTGCCCTCCAGAAATGTTTAAACAGGTAGCGACAGAGCAAAGCAATATTACAAGGCCTTCCTAACACCGTATCTAATGCTGAGGAATTCGCACTTTTGAATCATGACGATCGGCAGTTGCGTCTGCTCTGCATACGAGCCAAAATGGCGGCGCCTACAACAATGTCGGGGAACAAAGTGCCGATACTCTAAGCGCAGCTCATTTAGTGGCTCTACTCAGTGCTATAGATGCCTCGAGGTCTAGCCACTATGACATCATCGCAACCCTCGTGCAAGAAGCTGTGAAACTTGCGGTCCGCATCTGTTTTGACAGTGATATCTGCACGAGCTCGTCGCTATGCGAAGACCAAGTCGTCTGGTTTTGCGGAGAGTTGCGGTGACGTCAGAACTGACACCAAGCTCTTCTTGGCTGATTGAAAAAATTGTGAGTAGATCTCAATTCTGGTTGCTTTGAGGTCTACCCACTATTGTTTTTAAATCAGCCAATCAGAGCTCGGTGTCGTTCTGACGTCACCGCAACTCCTCCGCAAGAAGCAGACGACTTGGTCTCCGCATACTGCTGCAAACTTCGTGTGGTCGCACCTCGCGGCGTACGAAGGTACACCCAGGTCTACTACATTTTCCTTAGAAAACAAAACAAAATAAAATTTACGCCTTCGTTACGCTCATGCTGAACTATACTACATACAACTTGTCGCTAGTTAGTTAGAGTTTTGAGAGTAAGGAAATCAAAGGAAGTGTTGCTGGAGCCGGAGGCTCGGTATGTCACCTTTGTTTTGGGGTAGGGAGAGGGAGTGAAAAAGATAGGGAGAAGAAGGGCGCTTGCCCAAGAGTCGCGCCGCAAACTCGCGCCGCCGCGCCACGCCAGCCGCACGAAGTCGCCCCCGCCGGCCGAGCAGAGCGGCCGGTGAAGTGATCGGGGAGAGGTCAATTCTTCGCAGAAGTTGGGCCAATCTTCTTAATATCTTCTTGGTATGCCGTCACCAATACAACTTGTCGTATGCCGTCTTGTTGTTCAAGTGCACAATGAAGAGGACAAACCAGCTGACCTTAAAGACGTGGTCCCACCGCTGCTCAGACGTCACACAAAAGACAGGGTGTTTCTCTGTAGACATGATGACCGAATTATCTCCGAACACTCCTCAAGAGTGTGCGAATCATGTTTCTTTCATACATATATGTACGCTTTGAAGATGTCTGCAGGCGGTGTTTGTAGTATGGCAAGACCGTCGTACAAGGAAGAAACGCGCCTCAGGCAGTAGAGGGCTTTAGGAAACCGTTTTTGCAGATCCGATACGGTACGATGGGCCCACCGGTACGAACTGCGCATATGCTACCGCACAGACTCGCGCATGCGCAATTCGTAACGGAGGGCCCATCGTATACCGTATCGTATCTGCAAAACCGTTTCCCTAAAACCCCCTACAGTATCTCTATATACAGACCGTCTTTTGCACGATGTACTATAGCAGTGCGATCGCTGGGATCAACGCTTTCGTATCAAAACTGCTGTGTGATGGTTTTCCCGCGGAACCGGAAGTCGAAAACCTCAACAGGCCTCCTGCGTTGCCCAGGGCACGCTGCGAAATGGGACTCGTTAGGACTAGTTTTGGGTAGTACAAACTTGAGCGTCTTAAACTGCCAACATGTTAGAAGCTTGCCTGCTCTGATGCGGAACGCTAGATCACGAAAAAATTATAAAGAAACAAAACAAAACAAAAATCGACCGCCGTCGAAGCACCGTCAAAGCCAAGACGCTAAGTATACGTGAGCCAAGAGACGCCGTTTCATGTGTTCCAAAGTAAAAGAAGAAAAGAAGCAGAATAGAACGCGTCGGGACGCCAGATGTTCTGACGTCACCACGCAGAGATAAGAGACGCGTACCCTAGCGATGGTGAGTCATGAATCTGCTCTTCTTTCGAGATGTCTAGCGGCATTGAATCTAACCGATTTCGGACGTCGAAGGGTGTTTTTTTTGTACTTCGACACTACACAGAATAAAAAAAACAGTTATGCGAAGCAGTCACAAGTAGTGCGAAGCCCAATCAGAGTGAGCTTGTACTACCCAAAATGAGGGCGCCACAGTTTGTTTCGGAGCTTCAGTTCAGGAGGCCTATAGAGGTTGTTGTTTTTTCACCGTGACAAGAGTTCTTTCATGAGCGTCGTTTCGGCTATGGCGTTATCACTCCAACTATAGAGGAAACATCGACTGCCCCGTGGCACACTCTTGTATAGTATATCTGAGAGCCGACGGAAGGAGGATCACGGAATGGTGCGTGCGGTTGTGTCTCTATTCGGAGCGCAAGTTTGTCTGCTTCTTTTGCAGGGGTTGTGGTGACGTCAGAACGCCGAGCTCTGATTGGCTCGGATCAAAGGATAGGTAGACCTCGAGGCAGCTTGCTTTGGGGTCTACACATCCTTCAAGTCACAGCCAATCAGAGCTCGGCGTTCTGACGTCACCACAACCCTGCAACGCAAGCAGACAAGCTTGGGCTCCATAGTCACTGCCCACGAGGTAACTCGGGCCCCGGCGCGCCGATACTCTGAGCTACGCTGAGAGTATCGTGTGAGCCTCAGTTTGTTTTCTAGTGTCGGGCGGGTGCAACTAACGATAGTGTACACGCTTTGCAGCAGCTGCTACGTGGGCACCGCCATAATCGCAATCTTCAGTTGTTGTTGTTGTTGTTTTACTTTGCTTTACTGTCACCGTGTAGCAGGCCAGCTTATTACCATTTTAGATTCTATTGTGTCCTTCGCCCCAAAATTGGTCTTTGCGGAGGCTCGTCAACGCCTGTTTCAGTTGCTCGCTGTCTCGGTAGGGCGAGAAAAGGTCAGCCATGGCAGGCTGTAATCTGGCGTGTGTGAAGCGTCTATAACGGTTCGAAAATGCCAATTATTTCTGTTTTAGATAGACGGTGTGAAAAACCTCGAGCGATATCATTTTTTCTCCACCGCGAACTGCTTTGACATTTTTGTGGGACAAAAGAGTGTTTTCCCGCGATTTCAGATCCATATGAGTGGCAACAATGACTTGAAGCAAGTTATAAATCTTTGGCATATACTAAAGAAACGAAACGTGCTTGAGCGCTATTAATTTATTTTTCTAAATGGCAATGAAATAGCGGCCAAATATTAGGTAAGGTCATGAAGAAGGATAAGCGTTCTTTATATTCAATTATTCTACATATGTCTTTATCGCGTAATTTCTTATTGTGTAAGTTCTGATTTGTAAGCGCGTGTGTATGTCGTTTACGCATTCTTCACTGTGGACAGATATCATAATTGCAGCTAGTATCGACGCTTTAAACACGCTCCAGATTGAGCCGCCACTGCCGACCTTCTCTCGTCTTACCGAGGTGCCGAGCCACTGAAGCGGGCGTTGACGAGCCTCCACAAAGGCCTATGCTGGGGAGAGGGACACAGTATACACCTTTCCAGAAACGCACTCGACCCCAGGGGCAGCAAACCGTTTTCGAGCCCATTCACTGGGTTTGAGGCTAGACTCCCACCGGCGTCCTCTCTAACCCTAACCGAGTGGACTGTGATTTCGATAGGCGCAGCCTGTGTAGGCGCAGTTGCAAACACTGCTGGCGGCTAAATTATCGCCTTTTCCCGCTGTATTTTGTGTTTCATGGTGCATGTATTTCCCACGAGGTCATTGAAAAAGCATTGTACCACATTGAAAGAAAAAAAAGCAATAAAAGACCTGTAAACTATTTTGTTGGGTACGCGCGCGACAGAACGAATGAGACTGAAATGTGTAGTGCTAGTTTTTTGTCGTTTTCTTTACGATAAGTTCTGACGGCGCCGCGCGATTTGCCGCATGTCAAACGACAAAGCGCTTAGCTGTCGAAAATACTCTACAACAGAAGATAGCCGAAAGGCATGCATTTTTCACGCTAACAAATAACGTGTTGGCCGATGGACAGGACACGGAGATACAATTTAGCCAGCAACAATATATTGTACGTACCACACGATGCAGCGTTATCTGAAAATAATTTATTTAAAAACGATCTCAAATAACACACTCACAGTCGACGACAGTCACATCTTGACGATCGGACGGAATCCAAGGTGACTTCGTTTTGGGGCACGTTTTGGGGAGAGCTTCCTTTTTTCACAACAGCACCGAGGCAAAGGAATGAACGCGACTGACCCGTTTCCCACCCCAACCCGGACAACTATTTTTGGAGATGACTGAGGATTCTACGCGGATTATCTCTGGGAAGGGGCAGAACAATGTTCGCAAAATCGCGTCGAGGGTCGTTCGACGTCCTTCACCTCCTTCGTTTCCCGTGAATGTCAAGCAGAAAAGCTTGAAAGGCAGGCCATTACCAGCCTTATTTCTCACAGTGGGAGATAACACAGAAAAGGTACACAGCACGCATAAAAAAAATTAAGTGGAAACTTTCAAGAGGGGCTAGGAAACGTCGAATGCAAACCCGCAAAAATGTAGGCAGAGAGCCGCGCTGAGCGGGTCTTCACAGTCCCAGAGAGTGGCAGAAAATTTCTAGCTGATAGAGGGCGCGAGAGTCGCACCAGACGCATCAGCATCAGCATCATGGCGGCGGCCTAGGAGCGTTTTTGGAAAGGTGTATACACCGTTCCAAGTAGGTTGATGCAGAAAGGGAAAAACACTCTCGAACCAGAGCGCTGCGCCAACGCTCCGCTTACCCTTTCCCTCGAAAGCTCGTCTGCTTCACGGAGTGGACTGTTAGACAGCACCTACGCAGTGTACGGAGGCAAGTTGTTTCGACCATGTTAGGCACCGCTTTGATATTATAGCGTGTTTTCCCGCGTGACATGGCCTATGCAAGAAAAGAATCGACTGGACAGCACTGTGCTGTAATTGGTTGTACAAATAACAAAAAAAAAACGTAAAATAAACGCCGATTCAGTGTGCGAGACCCACGCTGTCAAACAGGATGAATGTGGGTGCGGCATGTTAATGCTGCACCGGTTCCCCGCTGCTCCGGACCTACGACGCCGGTGGCTGGCGAATTTAAACAGGAAAGACTTCTTGCCATCGAAGAGCAGTCGTGTGTGCTCCGACCATTTCTTGGCCGGTCAATGGTGTTGGGAAAGTTTGGAAATGAAAGGAAAACGGGAAGAGGGGGGGTGGGGCGTTTTGTTTTGACGTTACTGTGCACAGCAAGAATGGGCACAGAGCTCAGACTTTGGCTTAGCTTTGTGGTAAACTCTCCAACACGAATATATATATATATATATATATATATATATATATATATATATATATATATATATATATATATAACACAGCCTCGTGTAGTACACGCCGCAACACATTTTGCGCACAAATAATCCTCACGCGAGGCGATTACAGAGAGGCAGATCAATGTGCCAATATTGTGACAGTGGATTCTCCCCCCCCCCCCCCCAAAAAAAAAAACGAATCCGTCGCACTTGTTATTTGTACTTAATATTTATAAATCGATTCATATTTAAATTTGAGGTTTCTACTATTTCAATTAAAGCAGACTTGGTAGCGCAGGTCTGAGCCGCTAACCGCGCAGTTAGTTCATATGTTCCCGGCGCCCCCAAGCTGCGACAACTCGAGTTCAGCGCAAATTCACACGCCGTAATTCGTGCCATCCTGGCTTCGTTCAATCCTCAATTTCACTGGCGATCCTCAATTTCACTAGCGATCCCCAATTTCGCTAGCGATCGAAACGCCGAGTTCGGTTTGGGAGCGGCAGGTGCCCCAGAACCGCGCTAAGACTTACCCACAAAAAGATGCCAGGAAAGCAGGATGCACTTTTCCCCATGCCTGACATACCAATTAGGATAGTGCTTTCCTCTGCCCATAGACGAAGACGATGAGCCGAGGCGCCGAATGCGGCAGCCGATGCCGGCGAGCGGCTGCGACCGTTGTGACTCGGTGAGCAGGGTAACAGTCCAGTAATGGCGGTCGGTCATTCGGGCGGGTTCAGATTCTCCCAAATGCCCGGATGAGGGTAGGCGGCGTTGCACACTCGTTAAAATGGCGCCGGCCAGGAAGCCCCAACCCCGGAACGGTGTATAGCTCCTAAAGTGTCAATAACCTGTCCTGCTGTGGCAATGATGAAGTGAAGCGAACGGAATAGAGGAAACTAAAACTAAAGGTTGGTTATGGCGACGCCCATGTTATACGTCCTTTGTCTTGACTGTGATGTAGCCGCGGTCCCAGAATACGGGAACAAATACTACGCTTCATCAAATAAACATTGAATTGAATCGATGCTAAGCAAACAAGATGGCTGACGTGTCGTTACATCGAAGCGTATAGCTTATTAGTGACTCTCGTCGTCCCAACAGACACTCGTGTCGGATGAAAGCTGCCCATGTTCGTCCAGGCATTAGCACGGCATTAGCACGCGTTCCCGTGGCGTGAGACGGTCCGATTAGCGCGGGCCGGTTGAGTCCCGCCCAGCATGCGTACGCCGACAAAGCCGGGACACTGAGACGGACAGCCTTGGCAACACGGGAGCACGGCGCTCAGGCTCGCGGAGAGCTTTCGGAAGCCCGTTGCGTCCGCCACGCACGCCACGCTAATTGAAAAGCGCATTCGGCCGCCGCGGGTATGCACCGGAACAGCACGCACGCTTTCCGCAGTCGCGTGCGCATAAAGGACACCACCCACCACGAAACCGGTTCAAAGGGCATGACGAGCAGATTTGTAGGTTGGCTGCGTTCGTTGCACATGTTTATAGACGCGAGCTCAACGAAAACTTAGGGAAATAATGGCACGAAGATAGGTTGCTTGGTTGTAAGTAGGCTGCGGGAGGTGGGTTTGAAACGGTGTTTCAAAATTCTTTATTTTTATTTACCTTTCTACTTGGGAAGACATATAAGCTGCCTGTCGTATAGTGAAAACAACGTGGCAGCGGCTCCACAACGGAGAAAGTCCTTAGTTACTACTATGCAGGGTCTTTCAGCGAAGACTTTGAGAAAATTCCTGCCGATAAGAATAGATTAAAAAAAAATCTTTTTGGGAACAAATTTTCAGTTAAGGCGGACATCGGTGATTCTAAAAAACATGTTGATTACCTAAAGTGTTAACTAAATTGTACTAATTAACGTTTTAATTAGTGTAAATAGACATATCGTTTTAATTATATATTTGCTGAACGTCATTTAAAACATTCCATCTCAAACTTTCCAGACGTTGCGCTCGACCGTTTTCGATTTTCAAAAAGAATTCATGGCTTTTTATTTCCCTTAACCTTTTCATGAAATAATTTTTCCCGAAAATATTTTTGTTATGGCGTGAGGTGGTTTAACTTTGAAATGGGCGTAAAACTAGGCATCAATCTATAATTGATTAAAATAAAATTTTCTTCGAAACGTTTCACAATTTGTTTTATAATATTCGCACGGCTTTTATCTTGCTATGTTTTGATGATCGCTGATTTTTATTCTCAAATTTTTTCTTACTTCAACAAAATTCACAAATATTAGCACTTTTCGAATTTTTTATAGTTGTTGTGATGCGCCTGGCAATTATAACTTTTTTCGTTGGAAGCCCTGTAGATGTATTACAAATGAAAAATGTTAGAGATGGTACAACCAAACACTTCCTAAGTTGTGAAAAAGTCATTTTTGCTGCCTAAACAGCTGTTTATTCTACCATGAGTGTTCCAAGTAAAAATACGAAACATAACGACTTTAGAAGTAGGATTTATGCCCTTTTATTTATGAAATTTTAATCAAAATAATTTTTTGTCTAAGGCGAGAAAAAAAATATTGAAGTTGAGCTCCCGAGTCGCAACATTGTAACCGGACGAAACGCACAATTGTTTGTCTTGAGCAGGGTGTCTACCGCAGGTGGACGCAGAGAAGTTGTGTTGTCGTATTTCATGGGGAAAAGGCTTGCTTCTCGTCCGTAGCTTTCCCACTTGCTGCAATTGCAATTGTCGTCTGTGGCGAAGTCCTCTTGCAATCTAGAACGGCTTGTGACATCTGCTGTTTTTGTAGCGCTGCCGGGACAGCATATCCCCCAGCAAGTCAGTTCTTAATTACGCGGACGTCGAAGGATCACGACCCGTTGGTTTTCCGCTGATGTGATTTTTAGTGACGAAATTTCTGGATTACCACAACAAGACTAAAATTGATTTTAAAACTGCAAATTCACGCGTCTCATGATAGGACGTAAGTCCAGCACGTAGCGTTGAAGGTGACTGCTGGCTTGAAGTGTTGAAAACTCCGTGTCCATTTGGCGGGGACCGTTGTGCTGAATCATGTTAGTTAGTCGGGTTCGTCTTTCTTCAACCATTTCTTTTGGAACCCAGGGAATTGTTAGAACTCCAACGTTATTTTCAGCCCAGGTGAACAGCTGATAGGGCGTCATAATTTTGATTCTGAAAGGGACTTTGAAGAGTGGCCCTTGGCTGCCAAACGCTTCACTGTTTCCCTACTCCGTAACAAGTACCTCTTCCCGTGGGTTGTAGCAAAACAATTCCACTCAGCGGAAATGCCGTAATCGTTGCAACTGAAGAGATCCGGTGAAACATTAGTATGAGTGAACACGAGACAACCATCACCCTAGTTTAGAAAGTTAAATAAGGAGAATGTCCTACTTACACTCATCAGCATCCTCCCGAACCGCAGAATGACTTGCTTGTGCCTAAAGACCTGCTTCATCCATCGTTATAGCAACGTACTCTGACGAAAAATAAACTTATTTCTTGGGCAGATTCCCGATCGCGCAAGTCAGTGGTAAGGTCATTCGAAACAATACCCCCGGTTTTTCTGCCCTCTCTTACAGTCAGTCCTTTTCTTTCATCAAGACCGTTTCACCTTACGATGTACCGCAGCGGACGCTTCGCGGCACTGTAGCCAATCCAATGCCGTGTTAGTGTCGTGACATTCGAGAAAATTGAGTTGTCGGTATGTTTATACGGGGAGAACTTAGTCTTCCTCAAGGGCGACTTGTCTCTCAGCTGTAGATGAGCAATGTAGCCAGTGCAGTACAACCGCTAGCCTGGGGTCTTTAACCTGCATCACGCAGTAGTGATACACGACCGCACGCCGGTATAATGCTCATCCAGATCGAAACGGCCAGGGTGGGGATTGAACTGATCGACCTTCGAGAGGGGAGCGGGTGATGTGATACGTGCACTAGGCTGGATTGGCTGGGATTCTTCGTAGCGTCCACTGTAGTCCGTGGTAAGGTGAAACGGAGTAAAGTAGGGATCTCGCTCTATCGTCATCACGTTTCCTGAGGAGGAGTCCCTGTCAGGAAATGCCGACGCCGATTAGGCATCGAATTTCGGAGTGAGGGGAACTGACGTCAGGTACAAAGGGTGCAACGAGCTTGCTATGCAATGGCGGCACGTACAGCTATCACACGATAACCGCCGTTGTTTGCATTGCAGCCGAAAAGACGGACGAGTGGAAGCGGCCGTGGCAGACCGCGGCGCATCTTTAGCTGTAAACAGTGAGCTGTATACGCAAGGCAATTGCGAGTCAAGAATGCGCATGCGCCCTCCTCGAAAATTACATTCTCGACCAGAAATTGCCTTGCGAGCGCTCAAAGCTTCTCAGCTCTCGTATCAGCTCTCGTGTCAGGTGGCGTATTGTGCGGTGAAGAGACGCTGAGAAACGATGCCAGTTTGCGACGCGAAAGCTCAGCTTTAATTATCTTTTTTCTCGATTGAGACAAAAATCATTTTGATTAAACTTTCACAAATGAACGACAATACACTCTTCCTAAAAAGCCTATATGTTTCGTATTTTTCCTGGACCACCTTTCAAAAATGAAGACGATATACTCTTCTTATAAAGCCGTTTCGTATTTTTCTTGCACCACCTCAGGGTAGAATAGACGGCTGTTTAGGCAGAAAAACTGTATTTTTTACAACTTCAGAATTATATTCGTTTGTGAAATATTTTGTTGTGCAGCTTCAAACATTTGTTGTTGGTTTTTTTTTCATTTATAATACATATACAGGACTTTCAACAAAAAAAGATATAAATTCCAGGCGCAAAGCAATAATTAAATAAAAATATTTAGCAAAGTGATAATTTTTGTGCATTTTGTGGAATATTTAAACAAATAGTTTAACAATAAAACTTTCATAATTGCCACAACATAGCATACTAAAAGCCGTTCGTATTCTATAAAACAAATTGTGAAGCGTTTTGGAGAAAATCTTACATTTACTCAATTATTCATTGATGCCTATTTTTACGCCCATTTTAGAAATTCAAACCACGCTCCCGCCATTAAAAAAGAAAGTCGTCCAAAATATTTTAGGTAAAGGTTAAGGACGTTGGGATACAAAGCCATGATTTTTTTATTTAATCGGAAATGGTCGAGCGCAACGTCTGGGACCTTTGAGGTGGAATGACCCGTAAATAAGTCAAACTTAGGAAGACTTATGGCAAGCGTGAAGCCTGGGGGTGCGCTAATGTTACCACTCGTGCAGCCGGCACAAGGCTGGCGATGCGGAAACGTAAATAACAAAAACTTCATCCGCGTTGTTTTTTTGTTTTTTTCAGGCTTTTGTTTGGTGCGCGCCATGTATTTTGCCGTTCACTCGCCATGTATTCATAGCAGCTTTCCGTACGCTCCATTGGATTATTTAGAAATGGTGAAGAAATCGCCTAGGCTGCCAACAGAGGCTTACAAACCCATGTAACAAAACGGAAAGGTAAAAATCATAAAAAATTTGACATTTTCTTATTTTGAAGTTTGGTGCTTTCTGATCTCGTATTCTCTGAGAGGCAACACTAATTTGCTTGGTTCCTACATTCATAACAACTCTGTAGTACTCAAGTGTTGAAGTATGAATTGATAATAAGACTAAGATAGACGCACAAAGAAATTTAGTGTATTTTCGATGCGCAGTGATTTTTTCCCCGATACGTCAACATATATGGTTTGCATAACGAAAAACATTTACCGTAAGCCTCTGTTACTAGTCGTCATTAAAAATTATGCAAAGTCTCGTTGATCTCAGTTTGTCGATTCACAAGACCTGCCTCATAGTGGAATCTGTGAGTTGAGTATACACGCAAAATCTCGTGCGTAGTGCAGTGTTGTTGTTGTTGTTGTTTTTACAGCGATTGTTGTTATAGGTACCTTCCAGCTGTATTCGCGGCCGCGTTGAGCCAGGCAGAAAACTCCGTAAATCATGAAATCACTTGATCACATCCAACCAAAGTAGCTCATCGTTCGGCCGAGGGACGGCTAGGTGGCGGGGCCGGTGTCTGCCTCGGACTGGACCAAAACATCCCGCTAACATCGAGAGTTAATGGGATACCTGAACGGTTCCTGACCCGATTTCACCTCAGGAAGGAACGTTGACTCAAGCGTACAGTATATTCCCTTTCTTACATACCTCAATAACCACAAGGCTGTGTTGTGTGCCATGGAATAAACAAAGAGTGGATATGCATAAAAGTGGTGTTGCCACGCGCAAATCACAGCTATCGTTGCCACCTCGCACACGGTGACAAAAAACTGGAGCTTTTTTTTTTTTTTTTTGTATGATGCTTGTTTGTTTGTGTTCCTTTATTTTGTTTTCTGCCCTTTATTTCCAGTGTTCCAGGATGTGAACGTGATGGTGTTCGTGGGCTTCGGGTTTCTGATGACGTTCCTGAAGCGGTACAGCTTCAGCGCCGTGGGCTTCACGCTGCTCATCGCAGCGCTCACCATCCAGTGGGCCATCCTCATGAGGGGCGCCTGGGACACCCACGACGGCAAGATCCTCATCGACGTCACTGGGTCAGGATTCACTCTGCGTGAGGGTGGCCGCACCCTTTGTTCGCTAAACTATAGCCTCCGTACGGGAGGACGGTCTAACGCTTTCGGCGCCAGAGGAATAGACAGCCAGGTTGTAGTAAAGGGAAGAGGGGCGGCAGGCAAGAGAAAATCACCTTGAAGGTAGCGTCACATAGGTGTCGCACTTTTTGTAATTTTGGAGAAACGAAAAAAACACTACCGTCTCCTTACTTTTTTTTCCTAGTGAGAGCATGAGGATGCGCTGAAGAACTGGGAAAAGCAGATACGTCGTAAATGTAAATGAGCTGCAAAAAAAGAAAAAAAACGTGCATATTTTTTTTTAAGAAAAAGGAAAAAACAAAACAAGAAATGGGGAGTTTCAGAAAGTGTTCGCGGATCTCTGAGGTTATATCATGTTTCTGTAATGTTCTGTCGTTCTGCCTCTATCAGTTTTGGCGGCCGTTTCGGGCATCGATGGCGCAGGCTTTCTTATATAGGATACTATGGCTAAACGGATAGAGATCACTGACCACGTAACCTGCGGCAAGGACGCTTGGGTTAGTTTTAGGTTAGTTTCAGTTTGAAGCCGCCTACAAGGATGACATTTCTTGCCCTGTAGTGCCCACTACGAATTTTGTAATCGAGATTTCACGTCACGGATAGACCATAATAAGGTCGAACGTCAATCATACGTCCAAATTAGCCTATAGTCCAGAAACGGATAATCTAGGAGGATGATTAATACTTTTTAGTTAATTAGTTATCTAATCAAACAATTTTCCTTCTTTTCTAATGGCCTCCAGGTACCCAACTTTTAGCCCCAAAACTAAAACCCTCAACGCAAATTTTGTTCTTCTTCTTAATTTTGGTCTAAGAAAATACACTATAACAAGCATCCTGTAACACAAGTGTTCTGCGTGTTCAAGTACATACTTTATTTACTAACACGGCGAAAGTTACTCAATAACGAGTCGTCGCCAATGCCATTGCAAACTGGTCGACCAAACCATCACGCGAGCAAGTAACGGAATCGTGTTTTGCGAACCAAGCCCGGAATAATCGATCAAACATCGTGGGACTTCCGTCTGAATCAGTAGGACTACGTAGCCTGCAACGCGTCCTCTGTCGCCCACACATCAAAAAGTGGCCCCAAAGTGGAAACAAATGACATCATAGAAGCCGACTTGCCACGTTGTCACATGCTCGCGATCCTGGCGGTTGGTGTGAGAACTCTCGGCGAAAAGTACGAGCGAACGGGGAGTGTCGATGTCGTCGCGGAGTCTCAACTCCTATCGGCCGAAGATTCCGTGGATTGTCTATACCGGAGAGCGACCTGCAGGCAAAACAGGCGTCTGCCACGTCCATCACCGCCGAGATCGTGGCCAGCGACAAAATGACACTTTTCTGTGACGTCATCAGGAGGAAATCGAGTTACCACTTTTTAGGACGGGGTAAGCACACCAGTCGGAGAGGAGCTCCAGGCACCCTAGTAGGGCAGTTCTAAATATCGCGTAGTCCATCGATCTTCCATCGACCGATGGAACCACTTGAAAAATCGTTATCCGAACGGCAGTTACGCCGTGCCCGCAATCCACTACAGAGGATGCACTGATGATGTTTCGGGTACACCGATTCCCGTGGGCCGTGTGTATATGGAAAGGGTCACGGAATCTGTTAGCGCAGAAAAATTCGGCAGAGTCCGATGTAAATGTAAATCATGCAGAAAACTTTTATGGTTGTGGCTGGGGTAAGTTTCGACACAATCAAGCCATCGAATCTTACAACCATATTTAGCTCAGTTAATAAATGCAAGCAGACGTACGCTAATGCGACAAAAAGGGAGTAGATGGTGTTAATATTTGGTGCGTGCGATAAACCCTGTAGCGAAACACGCCATCTCAACAGTTGATTGTAATGAAAATTAAGAAATCACGTTTCTGTTACATACCATACTGTAAACGCTCATTCACACTGGAAGCGGATCCGCGTTCGCAAAGCGGTTGCGAACGCGGATGAATGAAGATCCAGTACAATTGCACGCGCACTCGATGACATCAAGTGCGCGTGCAATTGTACTGGATCTTTATATAACCGCGTTCGCAACCGCTTTGCGAACGCGGATCCGCTTCCAGTGTGAATGAGCGGTTAAGGCTGCCTTAAAATTCTGCAATTCGCTTTTTTTTTTCAATGCCACTCAATGATCTATTGATAGAAAACACAATCAATGATCGATAGCGGAGTGTGTTAGCGTATCGCAGCTTGGAGCACGGGAGGCGAAAACTCCCAATGCAGAACCCAGAGATTTCGAAATGGCTCCCCTCCACCGCCAGTTACGATATGAATTAGCATCGCGCAGGGGCGCGGTCGCGCATTACTACTGCGTGATTTACATTGAAGACACCGCAGTCGTACTGCACTGAATAGACTAATCATCTGCAGTGTAAGCGCCGCCACGCTAGGGCAGATTTACTTATGTTGTCTGGACACCTGATGTCTAATTTGCTGCGGGTTTTTTTCGTATTTTTTTTGTTATAAAGTGCTACTGGTGTCGTACATAGCGGAGCAGAAACTATTCGTGTTGAACACCGTTAAATCATCGGAACGTACGAGCTTCAGAAAAAGCAACTGACCTTTCCCTGTTACTATTTCTAAGGCTCGCGTAGCATCAACAATACGCAAGAAAGAACTAAGTAGGTAGCTCAATCTGTTCTTCGCCCCGAATGATTCTTCATCTCACAAATAAACCATCTTGCGCTAAACAAAAACCGCAAACTAGTCAAAGACGACTGCGCCATTTCCTTTCGGCTGGTAATCTTGGACAATCGGCAAGTTTTGATAAATTGTTTAAAGAATAAATTCACAATTTTTAATCTTCATTTGAAAAGGAAAAAAAAAGAGGAGGCGACAAGTTGGAAGGGCAAACCAATCTCCCTACTGTTTTTCTTTTATTCTTTGTTCTAGTTTGATTTGATATGTCTTTTTATTGGCTACAGATAGGCGCGGCCCGCGAACAAACAAAGCTCTTCTAAAAAAGAGAAATCCGGTAGAATGCTGAAAATATTTACACAGACGTCAAAATACATCCTTATACCTGCATACACAACATGGTCACATTTCACGTATCATACCTTAAAAGTTAACTAATCTGAGCTACAAAAGTTCTGCCACCGGAACAATACGTAATGTAACCATTAATACTGTAAATCTGCGATGTTTAATACTTCAACACCTTCAAACCCCATGAAGGTTTAAAGAGACAGATGCACATTGAAATTGCTTGATTGCTAAGGATAGACGATTTTTAGAAGTAAATTTACCACGTTTCTTTAATGCTCTTTACATACGGACTGTTTCTTTTTATAAAAAAAAAATCGCGAGAACAATTTTTTTTAATTTTACAGGTTGATACTTGGCAGAGGTTTCGCTGTCGGAGCTTGTTGTCTGTCGTCGCAGTGGAGACGGAAAAAACCTTTCTCTAATGCCGCTAAATGGTGACGTTCTCACTGCCCGCGTCGCGCGAAGAGAGAAGAGTTGAGAGTCCCGACGACTTGCCAATAACGGCACGACGACGAGAAAGCGTCAGCGGAGCGTCTTCCACCGTTGTCTGCTAACGATAACTTCAAAACGGGTGTTTTCAAACATTACTGAACTCCCACTTTTGCAGTATCCAGTTGCTGCGCGTAATGTTGGAGGGCTATAGAAACTTCCATCGCGTTCGATTGCACTATAACAATCTCTACTTCTCGAACCCAATCAACACCACCTAGAAATAATCAAAGCCTGTGCACTAAGATTTTGACGTCATCACGGTGAGATCGAGCGAAGACGGCGATTGGATACGAGTGCTGCGTCAGTGTTCGGCTCGGCCTCGTGTCCAATCAACGCGTCGAAGGACGCTCGGTATCGGGCTCGGGTCCAATGGCTGAGTTGGCGCCGTCCGACTGTGATTACGTTCCACGGAAAAAGAATGGGGCGTTCGAAGGCTTTCATTATTCCAGAAGGTATCGACCTAACCCAAAACGTAAAATATCTTCTGCCAGAAGTTGTCGCCTTTCCACCATCCTTCCCCGCAGACTTCGCATCCTTTATCTGCATACGTACCCCCTCTACGCTCTTGGCTGAACGTCAACATTAGGGAGTTTTACGTAGACGGTTTTTCCCACCTCCGCTACGCTCTCCGGAACGAAGACGCCACTACTGCGCATGCGCGGCGCTAGCCTTCGCTTGCAGAGTCCCGGATCTCGTAGCGGGTTGCGGAAAACGTTGCGGGACGGCGGAAACGATCTAGGAAAACTCCCTATTATCCCCCTCCTGCTTCACCGATCAACAACATCGGGACAACCTGCGCCTCCGCTTACGTCATCACTGCAGCATACTTCTTAAAGGGGCGGTGCAACGATTTTATAATTAAAAGAACTCGCATCTTGTCATTCTCACGTTGTTTATCGTGTCCCGAATGGATAGAAAACACATCCTTCATTAAAAATGTCACGATTCCGCTGCATAATCGCAAAGCAAAGTGCAGCGTCGCCCCCCGCCCCTTGCAGCGCCCGAGTGGCAGCCGAAGGAACTACGGACGAAAAGATTACGTGACGCTCGCTCGGCTTTACGCTGCAGCATAACGCCCGCTAATGTCAGCGGAGAGAGGGAGAGGACTCATCTTTCAAGATAGCACACTGTAGCCAGCACGGCACTGCGAATGACGTCACCGGGAGTGTCGACCGAGTGTGACTCTGAAGACCGGGAGTGAGTTGAGAGGTGCCTGAAATGACAATATTTATCTTTTTTATACGCTAACAACTACGACACTCAGGCGAAATCGGTTTTCTGTTCTTGTACTCCAGAAGTCTCAGAGGGAATCCGATAAATTTTGACGGAGTCCGAAACGCTGCACTCTCCCCTAATGGCGCGCCGCAAGACCGTACTCCGTCCAGCGAGCGCGGAAGGAACGGCTTGCTCTCGCGGCTCGCGACCGGCGTCGCCTCGCACTGACCACAGTCCCGAGGTACGATCCAGCGCGAGGCACGATGCGCGTACACGGCGACGTACAGCTATCGCTTTTACCTCTTCGTACAATGTGAGCGAAAAAAGGAACGTATTTATAAACAGTTCACAGAACGCTTACTCTTTGATAATCACTGATGCGATGCGCTGAACACGTTGCGAAATGAAAGGTTCGTTTTCGACGTGCTTTCTCTCTTTAAATTTCCTAAAGTTTGGATACCTTCAACGTGTTCTCGCTTTACCCGTACGACTGAGATACGTTTATTATTTTAAACACTGTGAGTACATGATGTGCTGCACAAGTCAGAATCATAATGAAGGCTGCCTTGGTTGAGAGATGCAGCACAGTCGTGAATGTCCGCTCTTGCAGCATGATCGGAGCAGAGTTCACGGCAGCCGTGGTGCTCATCTCCTTCGGCGCCGTCCTGGGCAAGACAAGTCCGCTCCAGCTCCTCGTCATGGCCATCATCGAAGTGGTCATCTTTGCCTGCAACGAACATCTGGGCATTGAAAAATTGTTGGTACGTTGACAATTGTCTTTATTAAAAGAACACCATGCCGAATTATTATGTTAATTTATGTTTCGGCCCTCACTCTAAAAACATATATGAGTTCATTTTCCTACAGAACACGAAAAATGTCAATCACGGCGAACTAAGGATCCCAGCGTATGATGAACCTCAGAATGCATCTAGACTGTAAAAGGCGTTGTGCGCAGGAACAGTGAGCAAGTGAAATATCATGCCCATTTTCTCTGTGCGCATCGCATTTTTGTGGTCGAACCGTATTCTGAGCTTTGTGATTCGCTGGTGAATTCTTCCATTGTTTGCCGTGACTGGCTGTCTCCATGTTCTTCAGGAAAGTCAACTCAAATACTTTTTAGGGTGTTGCTTTAACGGGTTTTTGTTGCACGTAACTAGAAACGCGCTAAGACAACACGCTAAACCCCTTTATGACTGTAGAATCACATCGCTTTCTGGATGTCGGTTGTTAATACTTCCATCTTCATTTACCCTACTCTAAACCAAGATCTGCGGTTTAACACAAACCGTAGCTACCATGATTGGCGATCTCACTCGCTTGGCGCACCAAAGGAACATAAACAAACAGTATTTTGCGAAACATTTGTTTTCGTTAAACTTCTTTATATTGCATATATTCTTGTTTTCTCGGAAGAACTTAGGCCCACCTACCTCTTTTAGGACATTTAAGAAAGTTTTTAAGCTTCAACGATAAAATACAAAATCACGTGGTGTTCATTCTAGTCGGAGCCCTTCTTCACGTTAGGGTCCTGGCAACAAGGATAAACCCTTTGTCAGTGAGTGCAACACTAAATGGTATTTTTAATGTACAGTGCTTACATTTCAATTGTTTTTCCCCAAGGTTCTACATCTCGTTTCTTGTTTTTATGTACTTTATCTTGTTCTGTCACTATCATTTTCTTTATCATTTATATAGTAGATTATCGGTTCTCCCAGGCTCCTGAAGTTACAGAGGAACAAAATCAATATACAAGTATAAAGGGTACTCGTACGAACCGCGATGCAGATTATTGCTAGAGCATAACAAAAAAAAAACAGGGATTGCGAAGAGAATCATTTGTTGTCGGCGGAGGCAGTAGCGAAAAACACGGGAAAAGAAATGGCGGTACGAACGTGTCGTCACGTTTCCCAGTGTTGCACCAGCAACAGCTAACACCCTGGTGGCCTGTCGCTAAGAAGCTGGTGATTGCATTTTGGAGAACGGTTTTACTAGGGATTGAGACGTCATATTTTGGCTATGCCCATACTTTTCTCTACTGAAGCGATAGCAGGCATTTATTAGGGTTCGACTTTTGAGCGGAGTCACCCTTTAGTACCAGACACTTCTAGCTCTCGCTGTAACTCGCTCGAAACTTTATTCGACGACAAGAAGGAAGTTCAGTCGGTCCTACTGATCGTTGGGCCGACCCCGGCTAGCTCAATCTCGTTTGTGGCGCATCCCGACACTCCGGTGACGTATCGCTTCCCTGGATACCTGACTGTAACCGTGCTGCGCTCATGCAGGCGGTGGACATCGGGGGATCCATCTTCCTGCACACGTTCGGCGCCTACTTCGGCCTGGCAGTGACCTTCGTGCTCAACAAGAAGGAGTCCCGGGAGCACAGCAAGGACGGCTCCGTTTACCATTCCGACGTGTTTGCCATGATTGGTGAGACATCCTTAAACCTGCACTACTCGGCAGTAATTGAGATCGACTTATTTCATCCTATTTACCCACGTTTTTTGGTCTGTTGTTCAATACGTTTAGGCGTACGGGAGGCTTCTGCAGATCGTTTTTCTGTGTCCGATACCACAAAAAAAAATGCTGTTTAAAAAAAAGAGAGAAGCTCTATAGATAGCATTTTAAATACCGAAGTCTGCATGAATGTCTATGTCCCTACGAACGTGACTAATCGGCAGCAGCTCATCCAAATTAACCCGTTACTGGCCTATCGTTTCTTATTGTTTACATCCTTGCGAAGTATAAGATTGCTTAATTTGTTCAGCAGGCTTTCTGGAGTGTTCCTGTTGCATGATGTGTATCCTGTTCCTTTGACGCCACTTCTACGGGCTCTCCAATGATGAATGCAACGCATGCCATGCTCACTCGAGCAGTATCTCATTTCGATAACCATACTCCGCAGGTCTACTTCCCCACAGCACATGCAGATAGTTAATCGATGCGATCAAATAAAGGAGGCTTGACCAATCACAACACGGAAATAAAAATGTTCAATGACCTTTATCCTCAAAGTCCTATAATGCGTACAATGCAGAATTTAAAGCGCAATCTTTACCATATCTCTCGAAAACATGAAACACCGATAAAGTGAGAAAAAATTGAAAAAAAAAACGCAGGCGAGCTCAGTTTCGGGTTTATCACGATGGACATAAAACGTTTATTCCCACAAAATATAACGGGAGAATTAACGTCACGTAACTGTCAGGACTCATGGTGTCACGTGACATCACAAGTTCTCACCATGAGGTGCGTAGGTTTCCCCTCTTTAGGGGGGAGGGGGGGGGGGGTACCGTAACAACACAGTATGTCTGTGGGTCCGTAGAAGGACGTGTTTATTGACTTGATATGCCAACACGCTTTGCCTTCGATAAAATCCGAAGTGTCGCCCACTGCCTCAATGTGACAGGATCAGTGATCACCGGTCGGACTCCGCGCTGCAGCAGAGACAGATATATTGGAAAAGGGAAGAGCCTCGAATAGAGCTCCGTGGAGCAAGGCCATCCCTCGACGAGAGCCCCTGGTCGTTTTTCGGGACCGGCTTATATTCGCCCATTTTTGTTTGGCATCAAATTCAGTGGCGTCACCTATTGGGTACACTTCCAGTTCATGTATATTTCCTAATTTTTTACTCATCATTCTTTTATCATAGGAGTGAATTCTTTTATCATAGGAGTGAATTCATTTTATCATAGGAGTGAAGTCTAACAGTTCTATAAGTGGCAATTTTCAGAAGGGTTCCCACACGTGAAGTCAAGGAGTTATGTAGGTCACGTGAAACCAATTTTATCGCTGAATTTGGCTAGTAAATTGACTTCCCGTGACTTGACGCGACGTGCTCACGTAACGTGACGTGACGGTGTCAGGTCGTGGTGTCACCTGGTAACGTGGCGTTACGTGACGTCAATTTCCCCGCCAAATTTAAGGGGTCAAACGCACGGACAGGCGAACGTGCGGTGGATGGACAGACGGACGGATACATTTCTGAGAATAAGGGGTTCCGTTAAACCGCACTCCATGCCATGCTTTAATGTAGTCACACAAATACGGTCACCGCTCTGCTACGCAAGAGTTCCGGAAACAGGCATTTTCTGGGCCCCGTTATTCGATTTGATCAATGTTCCATAAATCGCAATAATCTTGGCGGCCCGAACATGGATTGTTTTAACAAGTTGTGTTTTCGTAGAAGGATGCTCGCGTTTGCCACTTCAAGGGTGCTGGCTTGCCTGGGGCCGTATCGGACCCTTGGCAACAGCTCCCTAAAAGCCTTAAATTCATATGCAACCTTGCTCATTACGTTGTGCTTCTTTCTCATCTTAGGCACGTTGTTCCTGTGGCTGTTCTGGCCCAGCTTCAACGCGGCTCTCGCGTTCGGGGACGCCAGGCACCGGGCGGTCATCAACACCTTCATGTGTCTGCTGGCGTGCACGGTCACCGCGTTCGCCGTCTCCTCGCTGCTCGACTCCAAGAACCGCTTCAACATGGCAAGCACGCCAATTTTCGGCTGCCTATTTCGTTCGTTGCAGCTTCCCTGTGATTTTCTTCATATATGTGACGTTTTGTATTGGTCACCTCGATATCCTAGAGCAGCGGTTCTCAAACCGTGGTCTGGGACCACCAGGAGTCCTCGAGAGTGTTCATAAGGATCTGCGCCAAGTAAAAAAAAAAGCAACAAAAAACAAGAATTTGTCTTATGCCATTGCACAAGATTTCTGATGCAGGATGCATCTGGGGTCCCCGAATGGCCTCCGAGTAGATCCAGGAAGGGCGGAGGGGGGGGGGGGGGGGGAGGTAGTGACGGCCAAAAGTATGAGAACGTCTGTCCTAGAGTTTCTCCGGCGTTTTTGTGTTGTCCAATTGCTTCCTCTCTTCCGACCGTTTCCTGCGATTTTATAACAACTTCATTTTTCGGTTACCCCCCATTCAAGCTTTGAATTACTTTCAAACTTCATTGTAAAGAAAAAATAGCAGTGCCCGAAGCGATAGAGAAAAAAAAAACAGTCCATTTCACGTTTAACAAGTGGCCGCTACAGTGAAGTATCAATATAAACAATCTTCACTGATAAAAACACAACGTTATAAATAGAGATGTTAGCTTAAATAAGTAGATGCAAAGCGCGTAATGAAGCCGTTTTTATATTATGTGAGCACGCTTATTTCTCTTGTATAATTCCGAGTGTTTCTTCGTAATTTCGAACAAAGAAAAAATAACAGAAAAGTGGTCAGTTAAGCTGTTGCGCACTCTCAGAAATGCCTGCCTATTCACTGAGGGACGGCGGTATGCTAACACGCTGCAGAATTATGTAGTCTCAGTCGCAAAACTTCGTTCACAGTTATTGCCACTGCACGACGATTGGAGCGTGCGTGCGTTTAATATCCTTTTCCCCGTTTCACATTTCGCCCTCCAGACCCCGCCAATGTTCGCTGCACACTCGGATAGGTGCATGGTAGCGCCCCGCTTCTCTGCCTTATGTCTTGTGCGCTGGGTGGCGTCAACCTCCTCTGTAGTATATACTGTGTTAGACATATGTATTAGACGGGGAACACCCACCCAACGACATCACGCGAAGAGGTTGACTTCCTCAATGCCCTGGAATTCGACGACAACGGTGAAACAAAACAATTTTAAGAGGCGAAGTAAGAGAGGATTAGAATAATGGTGGTGAAAAGGAAGGGGCGTAGAGATTTAAATCTGATTAAATTGGCTTAAGCATCGGTTAGTTAGTACTAAGAATACTGTTTAATATAGGTTGTGCAAATCACCTCCCGATCCAAAGGGTACAGCTCTCACGTATCTATCCATCCATCTATTGCGAATGCGTTGATGGCAAAATGACTAAAAAGAGATGTTTCGGGCGTGGTTTGGAGCATCATGCAAGCAGGCATTTCTGAGTTTGGTGTCCCAAGTCTTCTGTCAAGATATATAGTCTTAATTAACTGTGAACGCAGAAGAACAGTGCCTGAGAACAAAACCTTCCCATCCTTCAGGTGCACATCCAAAACTCGACGGTGGCCGGCGGCGTCGCCATGGGAGCCACGGCGGATATGATGGTCCACCCCTACGGGGCCTTCATCATCGGATCCGTGGCGGGGGCCCTCTCCGTCTTCGGATACAAGTTCATTACGGTAAGACGCGCATGCAAATATAAATAATAAACGCGATTTTTTTCGTTCATTTTCATGCGCGGTAATGAGGTGATCTTCCAGGACAATGCGCACACTCTGTTAGCTTGGCCAGGATCGCTCGATTCTGGTTCCCGCTTCATTAGGAAAGGCCTGCAAAGTGACTCTTTTTGGAGAGAAAAACGAAACAGCACAGAGCAATTGCAATGAGTGGTATTGAGCCGGGTGACGCTGAATAGCGGCCATAGTTAGGGCCCCGACATAGACCGGTAGCGACATCGTTCTCCTCTTCAGGCGAGCACACTCTTCTATCTTTATTTCTTCCCCTTTCGCACCCGAGTGTCGGCGGTTGCGCCGACTATACTCCGTTGCACCTTATTTTGTACCGCAGAGAAGGCTAGAAGCGTGAGCTCATAGTGTTGGGAGCTGCTCTTAACGCACGAGAGCTTGTGCCGCCGAGGTGTGTCCTAGAGCAAGGAACTCGCGCTTGTAGCCTTTCCTGCGGTACATCATAAGGTGAAACAGAGTATCGATCGTGCCAAGATAACTTGAGTCAGAGCGCAGTCAAAAGCTAAACGACACCCAAACACAAACGCACAAACTAAAAGCGCGAAGACTGCGCTCAGAAATAAGACGATGAAAGCCGTGACGTTGCGCTTTCGGTGTTACTTGATTGGCGACATGGGCTCCTGGCATTCACTGCGCTTTGATGGCATTCTTGCTTCCTCCTTTTACCTCGTGCCCACTCTTCTGTCTATACTATTTGCTCCTTCGCGCTTGTGCGACGACGGTAGAGCTGTCTTGATTGCTCCCAGATAGCAGGCGGTATACCTCAAAGAGTGTCGTTACCTTTCCGTATGGAGGGGTCGTGGTTAAAGCCCGTTGATGATGAAGCCTGAAGCGTGAATTTTATTACGTAGCTTTACTCGTATCCGCTAGGCTATTTCTGTTTGCGTCAGTGTTGTATTTATATTAAAAAGACATACCTTCTTGACCACACATTTTAAAACTGCTTTTATAGATTAATTGCGTGGAATGTGTTCTGATCAGGCAGCGGAAATTTTGTCAGCCTTTAGTGGGAGTCTGGTATTTCTGTCTGCTCTAATTTAGAAATTTGGCCAATGCAGTATGACTTGTCTTTAACGTGCATCCCGCAGTAGTGGTACACGACCGCACGCCGGTACGATGCTCATCCAGACCAAAACGGGCAGGGGTGGGGATTGAACCCAGGATCCCTGGGTTTTAACTTTATAGGTCGAGGCTCATTCTGCTACATAAGAATATGTTTTTGTTTGTGTCATTTCCTACTGTACCTGACCTCCATAAAGGTGTGCGAATTGCACGGGACTGGAAAAAAAAAAACTTTAAGCGTCGACGGCACGAGTTAGTCAGAGCCCAGTCTTTGAACCCAGCAGCCCGTGGGTAAAAAACTGTCGGTATTTTCGGAACAGCAGCCAGCGGTGTTGCTCATCCTTAGGTCAGGCGGAACGCCAGAACGTATTTGGCGCCCGACGTAGGGCTTATTCCTGCCTGGCGGAAGAGAAAAGAAGAAAGACATCTATGTGTGACACCCAACCCACGGAAAATATGGGAGTACATTTCATTCAACATTACCACGGGTTTTCGACACCTCCATTTGCAAACATGAGCTTCATTAATAATTCCTATAAAGTTCTTCAAAGTCACCAAAAACGCGTATCGTCTTCATCGAAGATCGTAGCGCAACTCTTAATCTTTAGTGACGTTGGTCGTTTTATTTTTTGCCTCTAAACTTGATCTTATATAAAAACTGTTTTCTAATTTATAACTGTTATGGGGTCATTCTTACACCATCTACAAAAATTTGTGTAATCGTATGCTCGCGCCATCTCTTAGCGGGTTACGGCAGCGCTCTCATAGAAGCCCATGTATTTAATATACAGATATGACCATAACACAAAAACGTTACGCTTTGAACAATTTGCCATGCTACTGCTTCATTCTATCATATACCGCTATTCTTGTGCCAAAATTTCAAGATGATGACGTGTAAACTGCAGGTTCCTCAGTCGAATAAACTTTTGTTTTAATGTATTGCCACTACGGAATAGCATCCAAGTTAACCAAGGTCTACAGTTTATTCTTCGGTGTAAAACACGTGTTATGATTTCATGCATAGACTAATTAGAATCCCTTCCCAATATTATGGCAAATTTTGTAGCTGTCTAAAATATGTATTACATTAGTAGAACAATATATTTCGGAGGCACCTCACGCAAAGTTTTCAGAAACAGCGAGGTTTAAACAAGCTCGATTTAAAAATACAACAAAGTACAAGATTTGCCATACGACTGCAGTAAAGCAGAAGTATCGATAATGTGCTGAGTACATTTTGTTTTTTCTCAAAATTATTTTCTTGGGTTCCTGAGACCAATTTGCCAAATAAGGTGGATTCGTTCTCGTTTAGACGTTTACGATCATTTCCAGTATTCTAGCTACTCATATCAATAAACTATGAAAGCAAAACAGCTGTTTTTTTACGATAATCTAAAATTGTTAAAGCTTTTCAAAATATTCTTTCTAATTATAATTGTTACGTGATCATAACAAAGTGATTTTCTGATTGTAAGGAGTGCGAGCACTGCGGTGAGTACCCAATTTATGAGAGGATGATTGTCTTTGTTAACTTAACATGCACATGTCAAAAGTAATATTTAATCACGTACTAAATGTTTACATTAAATTAATTATCCCAATCGCCCTAAACACAAATACAAAAAAAATAATCGGGAGAAGAGCGTATTGGAATATCAAACTTGATATCACATCCCTCGAAGACGGCGGATGCCCAAGATTTTGAAATAACACCGGTTTGTAGTCGGCGTCCTAAACATTTGGTCGATCTCAAAACGTCCGCGGACAAGGCGCGGGCTCCCAAATTTGAAATGATGAACGAATGCCTGAAAACAGTCGAACCATGTCCACTTCAAGACAAATTTTCAAAAAGGTGGCTCATTTTAGAGGATTTGCCATAGCAGCAGCTTGCAGTCGACGTTCCTACATTTTGTATTTCGTAACCAGTTCAGCTCTCGGTCGATCCTCAAAAAGTTCCTGGACGAGGCACGCGCGCCATAATTCAAAAGACAAACGAATGCGTAAAAACAGCCAAACCATCCCCACTTTGGGTCCGGTTTTCTCAAAAATGCGTCATTTTGAAGTATTTGCCATGATACCATAATATGCTAGATGGCTCTAAATTTTATATTCCAGCTTTAGTTTGGAACTGGGTTTTCCTCAAAAAAGATCCCTGGCGAGGTGCGGGTGCCCAAATTTCAAAAGATGATCGAATGCGTAAAAACAGCCGAACCATTCCCGACTTTGAGACCGGTTTTCTCAAAAAGGATTCACTTTGAAGTATTTGCCATAGTACCAGAATGTGGCTCGAGGGCTTTACATTTTATATTCCGCCTTTAGTTGGAAACTGGGTTGTCCTCAAAAAGTTCCCTGGCGAGGCGCGGGTGCCCAAATTTCAAAAGATGAACGAATGCGTAAAAACAGCCGAACCATCCCTGACTTTGAGACCGGTTTTCTCAAAAAGGATTCGTTTTGAAGTATCTTGCCATAGTACCATGATGGGCTCTGAGGGCTCTAAATTTTATATTCCATCTTTAGTTGGGAACTGAGTTGTCCTCAAAATGTTCCCTGGCGAGGCGCGTGTGCCCAAATTTCAAAAGATGAACGAATGCGTAAAAACAGCCGAACCATTCCCGATTTGAGACCGGTTTTCTCAAAAAGGATCTGATATTGAAGAATCTTGCCATAATACCAGAATCGTGCTCATAGGGCTCTACATTTTATATTTCATCTTTAGTTGGGAGACTGAGTTGTCCTCAAAATGTTCCCTGGCGAGGCGCGTGTGCCCAAATTTCAAAAGATGAACGAATGCGTAAAAACAGCCGAACCATCCCCGACTTTGAGACCGGTTTTCTCAAAAAGGACTCATTTTGAAGTATCTTGCCATAGTACCAGAATGTGCTCGAGGGCTCTAAATTTTATATTCCATCTTTAGTTGGGAACTGAGTTGTCCTCAAAATGTTTCCTGGCGAGGCGCAGTGTGCCCAAATTTCAAAAGATGAACGAATGCGTAAAAACAGCCGAACCATTCCCACTTTGAGACCGGTTTTCTCAAAAAGGATCTGATTTTGAAGTATTTGCCATAGTACCAGAATGTGCTCGAGGGCTCTAAATTTTATATTCTATCTTTAGTTGGAAGCTGGGTTGTCCTCAAAATGTTCCCTGGCGAGGCGCGGGTGCCCAAATTTCAAAAGATGAACGAATGCGTAAAAACGGCCGAACCATCCCCACTTTGAGACGGTGCTACTCGGTATGCGTTGATTTTTGAATGATTTGGCATGATGGACGTGGATGAGAAATTATCATCCGCGTTTTCGCACCGCCAGCCTTGCGCCTGTTGCACGAGTGGTAACTTTAGCGCATCACCGCGTTTCCAACGTGCTGCGATTATTTCTAAAATTTACTGATTTAGTGGTTTTCGATGACGCTCAGCAAGTTTCTAATTTGAACAATATGCTTATATTTCCTAATTAAAACTATTCAACAAATTTTAGTTAATTATTCAACTTATCGTGACGATTAGCCGCCATATATAATGTCTCCCTGGCCGTATAACTTAACGTGATTACACTGTATTAGTGTAGCCATATAACGTGAAGATTCTAAACGAAAAACGTATGATGAACAAAGCGCATTATGCAATAGTAAAGCTACCGGCTGTATACATGTCATGATAAATGTAATGAAATTTAATATTGTTGTACATTCGGACGTGATGTAAATGCCGCATAAGCGATAGTTTTTGTACTTTGTTTCAGCTTAAGTCCAGACGCAGCCGACGCTAACGAGCTAATGGGACCAATCAAGCAGCGTCAAAAGCGCAAGTCACTGGGTCTTTTCTGTTTATGATTGGTTCAGCGATGATAGAACACGTACAGAAACGCGACGAACACCATAATGGTGCGCTTTTGACGCTGTCTGATCGGTCCCATCAGCTCGTAGCGTCGGCTACATCTGGTTTAAAGGTGAAACGAAGTATGGGTGATATTGCCGCGTGCGTGACGGAGTTGGCAACGCACGCGGATATCACACAGAGGAATGGGGTTCGAATCCCGCTCGGCCCGGATCCTTATCTTAATAATAATTCTGTACTCTTCTAAGAAATCCCAGCCCATTCTCGACTGTCATCAAGTTTTATTGTTCAGTACTTTCCTGAACATGCTGCGTGTATGAAAGTAGCGATAACGCGCTGCTTCGGGTCAACGTCACCCTTCCGTCGCCGACGCAAGATGAGTGGCTCCTTTCTCGTAATGTTTGTAGGCACAATTTCGCCTCGTTAAACTTTTTATTTTTCGTTCTAAATTCATCTGCTTATTTTTATTGGTGACAACATTGTACCAGGCGGAAAGTGAATATACATTCACGCGTAAAATATGAAACACCTGAAATACATAAGCTGACAATCCATCCTTAGTTACGTCATGAACGGAGATCAACCACTAATAACAGCATGCGTTTTATGGCCTACACTCACTCACCACAGAGTTATGTCTGAAGGTACCTAAACATAGCGCACTCCAGTCAACTATAAGAACAACAGAAATCGTGCTACGATTTCGGCAAAATCGTACAGAAGTTCCGATGTTCTTCCTTAGAGGCAGTATCGCCATGAAATACGGTAAAGGTTATAAGTATGCTGCAAACGCATGACACTCATTATATCATCCCTTTTCTTATCTTTGAAGTTACTTTTTTTTTTCATTCGACACACACTCCGCTTTGGCGGGAATTTGCACACGGCGTAAAAGGTGAATAGTGAATACGCCACGTGGAGACAGATAAGTGAACTAGAAGCGCCTGTCGCAAATTTCTGGCTAAGCAACTTGTTGATTATCTCTAGTCTGGCCGTCATGTACCATTACTATTTTCGTACTGCCTTCCTGACGTTCACGGGGTAGATGGCATCGGTATTAGAGTCTCTGATAAAGCGATCAACTCACATCCTCCCCTCCTTTCCATTCCTTGGACTTAAAGAATCTCAGTGCGCACTTAATCATCGATAAGAATGTAGGGGTGTGCGAATATTCGAAATTTCGAATACGAATCGAATATTTTCTTTATTCGAAACGTATTCGATTCGAAAATTGCATATTCGGAAGTTCCCGAATATTCGGTCAAAGCCGAATATTCGGGGAAAACGGCGAATATTCGCACAAACTGCGAATATTCGAGCAAGTAACGAATAACCTGCCTGCCACGCATTCCCCTATGAATATGTCTATTCACTGAGAAAGGCGATTCACAGAGCAGACCGATAACGCACTGCGTGCGTTATCGGTCGGCTCCGTTTCTATCTGTCCGATGGCAGCAAACAGGATCAGTTTCGGTTTATTTTTCACCAAGCCCTTTGCTGTGTGACACTTTTATAACGATATGTGATGTAATTGCGCGTTCTATAAATTGATACAATAAAATAAACCTCGAGAGTGAAATAGAAATATAAAATAAATCTCGAGAGTGTAATCTAATATAAATGTTTAAAAAAGGCTATGTGCGAGCAGAACATTTCATCGCCAATGACAACAACTCCTGCCGCTCGCCCAGGTTCGAGTTCGACCAAGTTCGACTTTTTCGAACCTTCAACGTGATGTTTGACAAAGGTTCGACTGAAATCCAACTTTTGTGCGCATGCGCGAAAAAAAACAAAAAAACTAGTTGACTTTACTTGGCGTAGGAAAAGTGCAATATTTGTTGGGTTTATTGGCATCATTGGTTCCCATTATTAACTAACGAAAGCGTTAAAAGCGCATAGTTTCTCTTTTATATCGTGTAAACATTGGTTACCATTTTATAAAATATAACATAAAGTACTTTAAAATTTATTTGTTTCCCAAAATTCGAAATATTCGTGTAGCAGCCGGGCAACACTGTCCATATGTCGAACTTCTTCGAACTTTAGTGAAATTTTGCAGGTTTCCCGAGTGAAAGGGTCTTTCTACTGGCAGAAATGTTGTGACGGCGCGTAGGGAGCGCTTACTTTCTGAACACGTCGAGCACTTAATTTTCCTACACGATAATTTGTAATGAGTGCATTACTAGAAGTATCTTTAGCCAACTGCAACAAAGTAAAATGCAGTTGCATTGATTTATTTTAAAAAGGCAATAAAACCTACTGTTACGTCTTGTTTTGCAATTTTTTATTACTAGACACATATTCGATATTCGATTCGATATTCGAAGCCCGTTTTTTGTCTTATTCGTATTCGATTCGTATTCGAAAATTTCAATATCTTCGCACGCTTCTAATAAAACGTAAACAAATGCGGTTCGTACCGCTCGGATATTGCTGACTATTGTGTCGCTCGTGAGAATGGCCCAGCAACGTAAGTAAAGAACCACATATATATATATATATATATATATATATATATATATATATATATATATATATATATATATATATATATATATATATATATATATATATATATATATATATATATATATATATATATATATATATATATATATATATATATATATATATATATATATATATATATATATATGTATATATATATATATATATATATATATATATATATATATATATATATATATATATATATATATATATATATATATATATATATATATATATATATATATATATATATATATATATATATATATATATATATATATATATATATATATATTATGTTTGGATTCGTGCTCTACTTTAGTGCCTTCTGAAATATGTTGGTTGTCAAAGCCTATAAGCATGGATCGCAATGATGTCGTATCAGCGGCGATTATGTGCGCCTCGTTGGTGAACGCACACTCTTGCAGCATTGCTTTCTAGCACCACCCGAATTCATTTCTTCGGCAGGAAGAAATGCTGCCAGCCTGCCTGTACAAGTCTGAGGGCCCGTATGAGTGTGTCAATGGGGCATTCATTTGCTTTCACGCAAATACCTTTTTTTTCTTTCCCGCGCTGACCGAAAGGTTTCAGCATTGTGAATAACAGAAATAAATAAATAAATAAATAAATAAATAAATAAATAAATAAATAAATAAAACAAGTTTCATGGTCCTTTTAAATAAAGCTGGTCGATCGTTTTGTTATATCTATTTAAATAAAAAATAAATTTCAGGTTCTTTAAAATAAATTTTAGAAGCGTCGGAGTCCTCAATCTATATTTATTATTTACGAAGAAATACAAAAAAGGTAGGATGATTCTAATAAGTAACTTACTGCTGTTGCACCGTTTTAAAGATAACACGCCCTCTGGGAGGAGCGACCGTTTGTCACGATTACGGAGAGAAGGATTCCCGAATCGCCATTTACCGTACCAACTCAGATGGCGCAAGTGAAGCGAGTTGCGCTTTCGCTCCTTACGTTCGAGGAGCCAACGAAGCTTGACTCCGGGGAATGTCGCTGAATGCAGCCATTGTTAGGCTCATGCATTAACCACGCGCATCTTATTTTTGCGCGATGAAGCATCGAGAATGCATGCACTTGAAAGGGTTACAGCAAAAAAAACAGGGATGCGGTCACGCATGGTCACGCATATGCTCGGTCACGAATTACTCGCACTTTGATTGTAAACAGAAACTACGGGAGAAAACACGCAATGCACCTGCATACAAACAAACTACTCGTTTTTATATATATATATATATATATTCAAGCAAGTTCACTTCAAACGAACGGCTTGTATGCATGACTTATAATCATGGCAAAAAAATCATCATGATTTTAGAAGACAAAACTAGAGCTATTTGATTTATATCAAATTAATTTGATTTACATCACTGTAGCTATAAAATAGGGACTATTTGTCATTCAATGTAGTTTTAAACATGGCAGATTGCTTGGTCAATTTGTCCGATCATTAAAAGCAATGTGGAAACGAGAGTTTCTGTAGCCTTATGGGCAGTTTAATTATCAGCTTTTGTTAGTGCAATCCCGGTCATACTAAACCAAAAACAGCTTGATATTTAGCTATTTAAGAAACCTTATTTGCTTTTATTTCTCGTTTCGATTCGCTCGCAACTGGACGTCACATACCTGAGGAACGAAGTGTAAGGTAAAAAGAAATGTCAACTATCCGATTTGCTCAGAAGAGCATAGCTTTGTGTTCATGTTCAACATGATGTTAATGTTCACTATGCTCGGTGATTCTTTGGTTTCAGTACAAAACAAGTGCACATTAGACAGTGTCAAATGATAAATAAACGGTAAATAAAAATTACACTTTCGGGGTTATTTTTGCGGGGCAGGTTTGATTTAAATCGTCGTTGTAAAATTAGTGTTATTTAAGTCACGATTTCAATCCTCTCGATTTTTATTCTGTACCCAGCTCATATGTATGTATATCAGTTCAAATGTCTACTTCGTTTTCGGTTACGTACGATCGTCACGTCGATCTCGCACGTCACAGTCTCTAAAAGCAACTTTCCATACGTATATTGTTCTAGTACATACGTACAATTACTGCGTCGTGGAAAAGGACTAAGGTTTTAGCAACGTTTCTAGAACAACTCAGTTGGGAAACTGCCATAGAGCCTGTCTTTGAAAAAGTGGCTCCGATCCGTACTCGAGAGTCAGTCAGTCAGTCAGTCAACAACTTTATTGAACCTTATTAAATGGGCTTGTGCCCAAAACGAGGGTTCGTTAGGGAGGGGAATAGGGGAGGATCTTCTTTCCGACAATCGGGTCTTTAACCGATGCTCTATTTCTAGTGTCCTTAGAATCACTGCCAACTGTGTCTCGTAGTCCTCTGCGGCCAGGAGCACACACCAGGGAGGATCTTCGTCTTGATGGTCCGGTCTGCTTTGGAGCGTGGCTGGTATCGGGTTGCTCGGGCACATCCAATACGTGTGCGCCCAGCTACCTTCTACACTACCACATTCCTCGCACTTGTCGCTGAAGAGATCCGGCCAGAATCTGCTCAGCATGCGGGGAGTTATGGTGTTATGTAG